>WNYA01000916.1:37878-103693 GCA_019512145.1 Engystomops pustulosus | reverse complement strand
CCTGTGATTAGGGGGGGTCGGGGGTCGGTCACATCCTCATCAGCCTCTGTATACAGCAGTATATACCGTACACTATACAGAATTATATCCCCTGTGATTAGGGAGGGGTCGGGGGTCCGCTCACATCCTCATCAGCCTCTGTATACAGCAGTATATACCGTACACTATACAGAATTATATCCCCTGTAGGAGAGGGAGACACAGCGCCACCCAGAGGAGGAGGAGAGGGAGACATCGCCACCCAGAGGAGGAGGAGGAGAGGGAGACACAGCGCCACCCAGCGGAGGAGAGGGAGACAGCGCCACCTAGAGGAGGAGGAGAGGGAGACACAGCGCCACCCAGAGGAGGAGGAGGAGAGGGAGACACAGCGCCACCCAGAGGAGGAGGAGGAGAGGGAGACACAGCACCATCCAGAGGAAGAGGAGGAGGACAGCACCCCCACAAGGAGGAGAGGGGGACAGCGCCACCCAGAGGAGGAGAGGGAGACACAGCGCCACCCAGAGGAGGAGGAGAGGGAGACACAGCGCCACCTAGAGGAGGAGGAGGAGATGGAGACACAGCGCCACCCAGAGGAGGAGGAGGAGGAGAGGGAGACAGCGCCACCTAGAGGAGGAGGAGAGGGAGACACAGCGCCACCCAGAGGAGGAGAGGAGGACGGCGCCACCCAAAGGAGAAGAGGAGGAGAGGGAGACACAGCGCCACCCAGAGGAGGAGAAGGAGAGGGAGACACAGCGCCACCCAGAGGAGGAGAAGGAGAGGGAGACACAGCGCCACCCAGAGGAGGAGAAGGAGAGGGAGACACAGCGCCACCAGAGGAGAGAGGAGGAGGAGAGGCAGGACCAACATTGCCCCCCCAGAGTAGGAGAGAAGGAGAGGGAGACACAGCGGCCACCCAGAGGAGAAGGGAGAGGGAGACCCGCGCACCAGAGGAGGGGAGAGGGACAGCGCCACCCAGAGGAGGAGAAGGGAGGGAGACACAGAGCCACCCAGAGGAGGAGAGGAGGATGGCGCCACCTAGAGGAGGAGAGGGAGACACACGCGCCACCAGAGGAGGAGAATGAGAGGGAGACACCAGCGCCACCCGAGGAGGAGGATGAAGGGAGACACAGCGCCCCCCAGAGGAGGAGGAGGAGAGGGAGGGAGAGGAGGACACGCGCACCCAGAGGAGGAGAGGGAGACACCGAGCACCCCAAAGGAGGGGAGATGGGAGAAACAGCTACACCCAGAGGAGGAGGGAGGAGAGGGAGACACAGCGCCCCCAAAGAGGAGGGAGGGAGACACAGCGCCCCCCAGAGGAGGAGAGCAGGACTGTGCCACCCAGAGGAGGAGGAAGAGAGGAGGACTGTGCCACCCAGAGGAGGAGGAAGAGAGGAGGACTGTGCCACCCAGAGGAGGAGGAAGAGAGGAGGACGGCGCCACCCAGAGGAGGAGGAGGAGAGGAGGACGGCGCCACACCAGAGGGAGGAGGAGAGAGAGGAGGAGGCGCCAACCCAGAGGAAGGACAGCGCCACCAGAGGGTGGGCGACGGGAGAGGGCGACAACCAGGGTGTAGGACGGGAGGACGGCGCACCCAGAGGGTGGGACGGGAGGACGGCGCCACCCAGAGGGTGGGACGGGAGGACGGCGCCACCCAGAGGGTGGGACGGGAGGACGGCGCCACCCAGAGGGTGGGACGCGGACAGCGCCACCCAGAGGAGGGGACGCGGACAGCGATGCCCAGAGGAGGGGACGCGGACAGCGCCGCCCAGAGGAGGGGACGCGGACAGCGCCGCCCGCCCCAGTGGAGGGGGACGGCGGACCAGCGCCGCAGAGGAGGGGACGCGGCAGCGCCGCCCAGAGGAGGGGGACGGGGTACAGCGCTATTATAGAACGTTATGGCGTATACTAGTTATATAGATGTGTGTAGTGATAATGTACACCTGGTATCTCGCTACTAGTTATAGCACTATATGGCGGTATTATTAGTTATATAGATGGCATAGTGGTAGTGACACTGTATGTGGTTACTATATAGCACTATAGGGCGGTACGGTATTATTAGTTATATAGTGTGTATAGTGGTAGTGTACACCTGGTATGTGGCTACTATATAGCACTGTATGGCAGTATTATTAGTTAGATAGATGTGTAGAGTGGTTGTGTACCACTGGTATCTGACCAATGATGGCACTGTTTATGGCGGTGATTTTAGTTATATAGATGTGTATTAGTGGTAGTGTACACTGGATTCTGCCACCACTAGATGGCACCTGTATGGCGGTATTTAGTTATATAGATGTGTATAGTGTAGTGTTACACCTGGTATCTGACCACTAGATGGCACGGTATGGCCGGGATTCTTAGTTATATAGATGCGTGTAGGTATATGATAGTGTAAACCTGGTATTCTGGCTGCTGATAGCACTGTATGGCGGTTTATTAGTTATATAGAGTGTATAGTCGGCTAGTGTACACTGGTATGTGGTACTCTATAGCACTGTATGGCAGTATGTTATTAGATGTGTATAGTGGTAGTGTAACACCTGGTATCTGGCTGCTAATAGCACTGTATGGCGGGTTTATTATTAGTATATAGATGTGTATAATGATAGTGTACACCTTGGTATCTGAACACTAGATGGCACTGTATGGCGCGGTTATTATTAGTTATATAGATGTTGTATAGTGGGTAGTGTTACACCTGGTATCTGACCACTAGATGGCACTGTATGGCGGTATTATAGTATATAGATGGTATAGTGGTAGTGTACACCTGGATCTGACCGCTATATAGCACTGTATGGCGGTATTATTTCGTTATATAGATGTGTAAGTGGTAGTGTACACCGGTATCTGGGCTGTATATAGACACTGTATGGCAGTCATTATTAGTTATATAGAGTGATAGTGGTAGTGTTACACCTGTATCTGACCACTAGATGGACTGTTTATGGCGGTATTATTAGTTATATAGATGTGTATAGTGGTAGTGTACACCTGGTATCTGGCTGCTATATAGCACTGTATGGCGGTATTATTAGTTATATAGATGTGTATAGTGGTAGTGTACACCTGGTATGTGGCTACTATATAGCACTGTATGGCGGTATTATTAGTTATATAGATGTGTATAGTGGTAGTGTACACCTGGTATCTGACCACTAGATGGCACTGTATGGCGGTATTATTAGTTATATAGATGTGTATAGTGGTAGTGTACACCTGGTATCTGGCTGCTATATAGCACTGTATGGCAGTATTATTCGTATTATGAGGTGTTATAGTGGTGTGTAACCTGGTATCTGACCACTAGGATGGCAAGTTATGGCGTGGTGGTATTATTAGTTTATATAGAGGTGTCTGAGTGGTAGTGTACACCTGGTTATCGGACCACTAGATGGCACTGTATGGAAGGTATATTAGTTATAAGATGTTGTATAGTGGTGTGTACACCTGGTATCTGACCATAGATGGCAGTATGGGTATTATTAGTTGACTATAGATGTATATGGTAGTGTACACCTGGTATAGTACCACTAGATAGCACTGATATGGGCTATGTTTGAGTATTGATTAACCTGTATGCGTTATAATAGACTGTGCAGATTATTGTAATATTGATAGTGGTAGTGTACACGGGTATCTGACCACTAGATGGCACTGTATGGCGGTATTATTAGTTATATAGATGTGTAATAGTGGTAGTGTACACCTGGTATCTACCACTAGATGGCAACTGTATGGCTATTATTAGTTATATAGATGTGGTATAGTGGTAGTGTACACCTGGTATCGACCACTAGATTGGCACTGTATGGCTTTATTTATATGGATGATAGTGTCACTGGGTACCGTATATAGAGATGGCGATTCGTGTTATGATGTGTTGTGTAGTGTACACCTGGTATTGGTGCTCTATTACACTGTATGCGTTAATTAGTTGATATAGAGGTAATCGTGTAGTGTACACCTGGTATCTGGCTGCTATATAGCACTGTATGGCGGAGTTATTAGTTATATATATGTGTATTAGATAGTGGTACACCTTGTATTGACCACTAGATGGCACTGATGGCGGTTATTATAGTATAGTAGATGTGTATAGTGTGTAGTGTACACCTGGTATTGACCACTAGATGGCACTGTAGGTCGGTATTATTAGTTATATAGATGTGTATATGGTAGTGTACACCTGTATCTGACCTATATAGCACTGTATGGCGGGTATTATTATTAGTATAGATGTGTATAGTGGAGTGTACACCTGGTAGTGTGGCTGCTATATAGCACTGTATGGCGTATGGTATATTAGTTATATAGATGTGTTAATGGTAGTGTACACTGGTATCTGTACCACTAGATTGACTGTATGGCGGTATGAGATTAGTTATATAGATGTGATAGTGGTAGTGTACACCTGGTATCTGGCTGCTATGGACTGTAGGCTTAAGTTATGGGTAATGTGTGTGTCACATGGCTATATATAGGAATATACGGTTTTTTTATATAGATGTGTATAGTGGTAGTGTACACCTGGTATACTGACCATAGATGGCACTGTAATGGGCGGTTATTATTAGTTTATAGATGTGTTAGTGGTAGTTGTACACCTGGTATCTGCAATGTAGATAGCACTGTATGGCAGTATTATTAGTTATATAGATGTGTAATAGTGGTAGTGTACACCTGGATCTGCTGCATATATGCGCACTGTATGGCGGTATTATTAGTTATTAGAGTTTGTATAGTGGTAGTGTACACCTTGTACTGACCACTAGATGCACTGTATTGGTCGTATATAGTTATATAGATGTGTATAGTGTAGTGTAACATGGTACTGACACTAGATGCCTGTTGGTCGGTATTTATTGTTATATAGATGTTATAGTGTAGTGTACACCTGGTATCTGACCACAGATGGCACGTATGGCGGTATTATAGTTATATAGATGTGGTATAGTGAGGTGTACACCTGGTATGCATATGCACTTACAATGTCTATAGTATGTATGACCCTGTCTGCACTGTGCATGTGCGTATTATTAGTTATATAGATGTGTATAGTGGTCTGTACCCTGGTACTGACCACTAGATGGCACTGTATGGCGGTATATTAGTAATACGGGAGGTATGACGGTCGTCTGCTTATAGCATAGGGGTTAGTAATACGGATGTAGGTCCTGTACTGGTGCTTCTAGCCGTTGGTTGTAGATATAGATGGTTAGGGATTACCTGACTACCATGGAGATGGAACTTTGCAAGTATAACTATTACTACTAGAAGGTAAATGTGGTACACCTCAGTTTTCTAGAACTAGAACACTGATCGGTATATTATTTATAGAGAATGTTGATATAGAATTAAACCGGTATGCGGCAATCTTCTATATCAGAATTATGGTTATTCGTATTCAAAATAGATTAAAAAGTATCTAAGTCGTAGTGAACGTATGTGTCTTCATAAGCGCTAGCGTATTTATTGTAATATTGTCCTATTGCCAAGTGGACTGGTATTATAGTAATAGAGGTATACGTGGTACGACAAGCACTGGTATCTGTGTATAACATGACGTTATAGTAATAGATTGATAGTGTAGGTACTGGTATCCGGCCAGAGCAGATGCGGATTACTTGTTATCTTTGAGTGTCAGGGACCACATGCAACTGTCTGGCGTACGTAGTGATGGTGGTAGAAACTGCGTAAGTGACATCGCCGTTCTGCTGCTATACTATGGCGTATTATAGATGGTTAGGAGTACGTATCTGATGGGCACTGTATCGGTGATAGTTTATGATTTATAGTGATGTGACACTGTATCTGAAAGCTTATGCGATTTTATGTATGGTTACCTTGACCACGTCACTGTGCTATATTGTAATGATGTATATGTGTACACGTAAAGATGCCTTATGGCATTATTTATGTGTTAGTTATCACTGGTTCGACAGTCATGTATGGCTTTTAATGAGGCTATGTATCTGGACTTTTGGTGAACAGGATAAGATAAAACCCATACCACATGATAACCATACTTTCAGAATTTTAGATGACCATCCAATATTGGAAGATGTGAAGAAACTCCTGCGATCTTCTCCCCAAGTCATATCAATAGAAAACCATACTATTCATATAAGATTTGTATACAGCCGCCCTCTCTGTCAGACTGTGACTGGTTATAATAGAAACTGCAGCAATGCAAGAAGAAGCGAAAAAGAGTAAGGACTGAGAGCCTCATGTCCCTGAGCATTAAGTGGGGGTTGACAAGCCCATCCAGGTCTGTTCACGTCGTCCAACTTTGCATCCTTAAGTTTTAGTTATCCCCCCTTCTTTAGTTACGGGTGGTTGGTAATGCATTACCAGATGTTTCATACCCCACATCTCAGCCCCCCTTTGTACACCCCCCCTGTACTGGACTCGTTTATGTGAAGGAGGTGGACTGTACAAGGGGTTGAGCAGGTGCAGCGACAAGTTCTGTTGAATGCATACCCACCTGACTCCGAGATCTGCAGGCAGGTAAGTATTAACAATTATATTGTAATGCAAATGCTTAAAGACAGATGTGCACTACAGGTGTGATGGGCTCCTGTAACCTGTCTATAGTGACAATCAGATCCCTGTTGACAGGTTCCCTTTAATATTATAAGTAAAAGATCCTATAACAAGTTATGATCACAGGATTAGGACCAGGCCAGGATTATGTATATAGTGAGGGTCTCTGTATATAATATAGAGGGGCCCATTACACACCATAAGGTTATTATTTCCCATCAGTTCTCGTCTCTCGTCTCATTCTCATTCAATATGAAAATCATTACATGAGATCCTGACATCATCATCTGGGTCACCTCATAACACACAAATGATCACCCCTGGACGCCTCCTCCTGGTTATGGGGGTGTATAAGAGGGGTGTCTGCGACCATGGTAATTTATGCTCCGCTCCTGGTCTCTGGGTCCTGGGCGGCGCCTTCTGTCACCCATGATCATCTATAGTATTGGCGAGGGTCTACAGTGGGTTATGTTACTCGATACGTGCACCCCATATGACCTGTATAAGGGTCTGCTCCTGGAAACCTGCTGATGCTGGGTGGTAAAGGGGGCAAGTTCTGCACCAGCACCTCGCTCCATGCACTGGAGGGATCTCTTGGACCGAACCTCTAAGCGCTGGACCGAATGGACACGCGGAGATTCTGCTTCTCTGACTGATCCCAGACACGGGCAGCCAACCTTCAGCTGTGGCTGGTGGACACTGGACATGTGTGGAGAGGACAGGAGGCGCCTAGTGTGGATCCTCGGGATCTACAACCCTCATGATCTGCAAAAGAAGAACCCGACAGCAGCATCAGATGATCACTGGAGACCATCGTCCACAACATCTCAGAGGGACCTCATAGTACATACAGACATTACACATAATCAGGGCTGCTCTGTAGGTGGCGCTATAGTGTTGGGGTCTGGACATGTGGGGGTCCTCTAGTCTGTGTGCACTTTCTAGTTATAATGTATTTTATCTTGATGATTATGTTACCGATCCTGGTTGTGGATGGTTCCTGAAGAAAGTCACCTATTTTGTTCTCCCATGATGACCATGTTCTGCTGAAGACAAACTCTGCCACATTGTAACCTCCAGCATGCCCGGACACCTGCCTGCCCGGACACCTACCTGCCCGGACACCTACCTGCCCCAACCTGTCAACTTTACCTTGGACGTCCGCTCCACTTTGTGTTCATCCTCATCCATTCCATTCTCGGTCATCACTTTTTCACCCTGTCCAGCAGAAAGACAAAACCCTCAAGAGAAAGAACTCTTTCAAAAATGAAAACTGTAAAACTGATCGGTGCCTTGAAAAAAAATCTCCAGAAACAATTGGGGAATAAAAAACACACAACCTTTCAGGAAATTCCCAAATGAAGTTCTGCAGATCCTCCATAACATTCTCCTAGACATTTGCACCCTAACAGAATCCTCTGTGTAGTCCCAGAGGTTGGGATTTGGTTTGGGTGAATTTAAAAACATGTGACTTGTCTGTGCTGCAGACTCCTCAGCTCTCAGCCCCCACCTTTGTGCTCCTGTACAGCTAATATCTCAAATGTTTCACAAAGATCTAATAACTAAATTGCTATTAAAGGGGTTTTCCCACAAAACGAGTCTGGGGTTTTCCACAGGATGGGGCCTAATGTGCTGATCATCGGGGGTCCCAGTGATGAGACCAATAGAGATGAATGGAGCAGAGCGGTCATGTACGGCAATCTGCTGGGCGGGGTCCAACTGAGGCCCCATCAGAACACTCACTCGTCTCGTGATCTGTGAGAGTCTCATCACTGGGACCTTTAACAATCAGCACGTTAGGCCCCACCCTGTGGATAAGCCCAAACTTATTTTTGTGGGAAAACGTCTTAAACTAAACCTAGACAGATACATTGTAGGACTCTATGAGAGATGGACCCAACTAAGGAGAGAAGGTGAACAGATTGTCCTGCGATCACCTTCTGCTTCTAAACATCCTTGAAGATCCAATCTTAAGGTTGCGTCTAACTAACATGTATTCATATAATAACCAATGATTGTACTGGAACTTGTGATACATTACTCACATTGATAAAGCTCCATCCGGATCTCAAGGCTGTAGACCTCTCCAGAATTCCCGACACCAGGATGTTTTTGGGTCCCACAAAAAAGGCTCAAGGAATCTCCACCTCAGATCCCAGAGTCATTTAAATGTTACTTCTAGGCACCATTGAAAACTGGATTGTCTCCTCTATAGCAAGGGGCGCATGGTGTGGTTCCCTCCTCACCAGTGTAAGTTAACTACCTGGAACTGTTCCTCGTCGGTATCACACAACCTCATAGACACTCAGCCCTTCCAGGAAAATTGAGTAATTCGGACGGAGAGAACTGAATCCGTGAAAAGTCGGGTCTGGAGTGGAGACGCTGGCTCAGCAGAGTTATCGCTTCTGGTTAGAAATTCGCTCCAAACCACGTGGAGGAAGTGGCTTGGACTACTCTGCCAGGAAACGTAGTCTTCGGTTACATCTTGTCTGCATGAATGCGGCTCCAGGGAAACGTACCTGTCAGGATGACAAAAGAAGTCCTCCAAAAGCCCAGGTGTCATACCTGGGAAAAGGATCAAGTATTCACATACTATGAGGTCACAAACTCGGGAGACATATACGGTATATATGAGACATGGATCCGAGCCAGAATGCCTACAGCTTGGGTTAGGCCAAATCCCGAGCTTGATTGATGGGTCTTGTCCATGAGGAAAACATTGTCCGTATTCAGGTCCCTGTGCACCAAACCCTTTCCTAACATGCATGAAGTCCAAAGCCCTGAGATCGCATAGCGCCATCTTTTCACAACTTCTTCTGGAAGTCCACCTGCAGAAACAAGAGGAATCCTGAGTGACATGTACACCGCTTGTACATGGTTATCGGACAGCGGGAGGAGATGCTGGGTGTCAGTGCAACAGAATAAGAAGATGTTGTTATAGAGAAGATATGAGAAGCCTTCTTACCTAGTACTGTGATGGATGATGTAGTGTTTCTGCCGGGCGGAGCTCTTGGGTCATCACGTAATATCCATTGGTTAAGCAGCGTAACTAGGAGAAGGCGTGGGCCCCACCAGCTATTTCTGCATGGGCACCCCTTCATCTTAAAAATATGACACATATTTGGCCGCCAGTTGCATATCATGATTGTAATCCAAAGTCGGCTTTGTGCAGAATTCACAATATGTTCACTCTTCTAAGCCACAAAATGGCATATAAATGTGATAAATTTCCCCCATATAGAATTTATGTACATAATATACTTCGTACATACATAATAACAACCCTATATATACACATACATTTACAGTATAACACACCATATACACACATACTGCATAAAACATACATGTAGCATAGAAATCATCTCAGTTATCATATCATACATCGTATACACACGACATATATACAGCATATCCAGACACACATATAGTATATAACATCATACATCGTATACACCACACATATATACAGCATATACAGACACACATGACTGTAGAACACTCATCCATCGTATACACACCACACTAATATACAGCATATACAGAACACTATATTTGATAACATATCATCGTATAACCACCACATATATCAGCATATACAGACACAACATATAGTATATACCATCATACATCGTTACACACACATTATACAGCAATAACAGACACATATATATATACACACATAAATCGTATACAACGTATACCCATATACCTCACACCGTATATACATACACCACAAGCTACAAATATACTTACCGAGATGTGTCCTCTCTGCGCATCCTCCCTGGAGATAGTTTGTCTGCTCGGGAACTCCCTCCTCCTGGGCCTGGTTCTCTTTGCTCCCACTCCCCGGGAGCCCTAGTTCTCGCCGGCCTGTGCGGCAGGTGCATGCTTCTATGGAGTTGCTGCGTTCCTCGAGGCCTCCGAGGGCTCATGCAGCACAGATATATACAGTTAAGAGGGAGCACCCGGGTCATCGCTGCGCTGTATGAGCATTGGACCAGGCAGACTACTCTAAGGGATAAAGCGGCTGAAGAAACTCAGGGTGACTTAGAGCGTACGGACCGCCGGACCTGTGCCAATGTATGTGGCCGGGGGGGGGGGGGGGGGGGGGGCGCTTCGGGACCCATCATCCACCTCTGCCTGAGGCTAGAGTGGACATCCTCCCTTCTCTCTTGGTGGATCTGAAGTGAGTTGCGGCAGAGTCGGCGAGGGAGCGCGGGCCCCCGGACCTCCCGGGCCCATACCACCACTACGGCTGTAGTTTAACGCCACTGGTGTGTAATGAAAATCTGATACGGCGTAATGAATCAAGGTTCTCCGCGAGAGAGATGGACAAGGAACAGCTCCATGAGAAACGTTTCTATCTTTGGTCCTGTCCTTCCTAACCCAGCTTCAAAGCCAATGGTTTACCTGAAGAAACAGAAGAATCAGAGTTACCTCCAGGATCCTCACATGGAAACCTTATTCATCACCTCTGGTCAGAGAAGAGGTGGATCCCCCCCAATATCAGTGGATTTCAGAGTGTCCAACCTGTTATTCCTATAGGAGATGAGCCGCCACCAGCGGGATGTCCAGCCGTGGGATTCCTCTTGGATGTCTGAGCCTCTGAATGTACAGAAGGATAGAACCTTCACTATTGCTTTTTCCCACCACAACCGGGATCTCTGTTAATCAGCACATAAGCGTCTTCTTTCCAACACTACTGACTTACAAAGAACAAAGACAAGGAATGGACAAAGTTAGAACTTCCTGATCATCACCTACCCCATTTATGTATCCGGAGGAAGGTGTCAAGGACAAATCGTGGAGTCCCCATGAACGATTCACTGCAACAGCAGATTTGGCGGGCTTTCCATCTCCTGTGTATGAGAGACCTTCAGTCTACTGTATGTCCAGCTTATACCTGTGCACTTACCTGTTAATCTTGTCCTGTGCCGCAGGACCTGACCATGGTCCATGAATGAGAATCTGGGACAATCGATAGGCACTCGGTGAGTTCATCCACCTCAACGGTTTGGCCGGAAACATGGATCCATTGTGGCTGACCGAATGTGTGAGGCTTGGGTTCCTTCTGGTAAATGGTCTACAAAAACCAAAAACTGCAGATACTGCTAGCCCAGAGAAGGTTCAGGTAACATCATGTACTGATCACAATCCTGCAGAATATGGGAATATACTGGAAACCCTCCAGAACGCGACACACAGGTCCATGTACTGATCACAATCCTGCCCAATATGTCACATTATGGAAGGTTTCCAGACAGACCAGGGGACAATGAGCGCAGAATCCATCCTGGACGTGTCAGTTATTATCCAGGTTATACACAATTATGTGCAAGAAGAGGCTAAAAGGTGAAATGGACACATATAGAAGACTTCATATAATAATGTCACAAGTCAAAAACTCCATGTAATCTCATGTACTAATGGAGATCGTGCTGCAGAGAGACACCTACCTACTGAGAGCGTGGAGATCACTAGCGCCCCCTACATACAGCATGTGCACTATCGTTATATGGAACATAATGAGAGGGAACCCAAAGGCTCCAACTGTGATCACATTCAGGTAACTTTGTGTTTCTAAATGCTACGGAAATGCAATGTTACCTCAACAAAACGCAGTGCGAACACTGCCTAAAAGTTACCAGTTTTGCTGCAATTGTGGTAAAAAGTTGTGAATAAGGGTGATGCCACACATGGCGTTTTTGGTCCGTTTTTCCCAAGAGGTTGAAAGCAGCCAAATTCATGGTAAACAGCCAAAAACGGATGTTTAAAAACGGACCAAAAACGCCTTGTGTGACATCACCCTAAAAGGTAGAAAAAAAAATTACAATTAGACAAATGCCCCCCCCCCCCCTTCTATAAACAGATATAAAAAATTAAATAAAACACAAAACGTTTTCTAAACACTAGTGAAAAAGATATTTCCATTTCTATTCCCAAAACTGTCATTACAGGAGGACACAATGTAACATCTGGGGGTATTTTACCTGCAATTCTAATAAACTTACATGTGGTTATAGCGACCATGTGGTAATCTGGATATTGGGCAAACAATCATTAGACTGAATGACCCCCACTCAGCCATAAGGAGATGAGCACCAAAACCTAATCCCCGGCACACGGACAAGTCTGATGCATCACTTGTGCTGCCTGGAACATCCGGCCCGAACGCTGACAACCGGACCTGATAGCACATTCTGACTTCAGTTCTGGTTGGTCAGTAATCGGGCCGGACGTCCCAGCACACACTGCAGGTTGGACACATCTCATACTAGTGTGAAGAAACTACTAAAAACATCATGAAAAATGGAGGAACAAAAGAAATAGAAGAAAAACTGGAGAAACTACAAAAACCTCTTCTATGACTCCAGGCATAAAACTGATGAAAGTGATAGAAGGATATGAGGAGGAAAGAGTTAAAACTCTACTACTACCACCTGTTGCCCACAAGTGAGTTGGATGCATCAGGCTCACATCGTGTGCTGGAAGATCCGGCCCGAACACTCAGCAACCAGAACCGGATAAAGCTATTCAGCTCAGTTCTGGTTGCTAAATGTTTGGGCTGAATGGGCAACATCAGGGGCTCTACTGGACCCTCACACTGAACACTAAGGGCAGATTCCTACGTGGCGGATCCAAACGCATCCAACATGCAGCGCATCCAATACGTAACACATCCAACATGCAACGCGTCCAACATGCAGCGCATCCAATACGTAACACATCCAACATGCAGCGCATCCAATACGTAACACATCCAAGTCTGGGACCGGGGTTTGCAGGAGCAGGGACCGCGCCAAAGAGAGCGACACGGGTGCGCCCGCAATCCGAGAGAAGGATCACGGGTGCATCCGTGACAGTGTCGCCGCATTAGGCACAACTGCACTTATGATAAAGATTCGGACCAGGAGGCCACACGACTAATACAAGAGATCATGATAAAGAATTATCCAGAACAGACGCTGAAAGCAGCAGATGGAAAAGTAGAAAAACTTTTTTGGAAGAGATCTATATTCGCACATATAGACCCATATTACAGTATATAGGACGGACATATAGACCTATATTACAGTATATAGGACGGACATATAGACCCATATTACAGTATATAGGACGGACATATAGACCTATATTACAGTATATAGGACGGACATATAGACCTATATTACAGTATATAGGACGGACATATAGACCTATATTACAGTATATAGGACGGGCATATAGACCCATATTACAGTATATAGGACGGTAGAATCTATTGTACTGTAAAATATATATACCATAGATCCTATGTACTGTATATACAATCAGATCCATGTACTGTATAGACTATATATACCATAGGTATCCTATGTGCTGTATATTACTATATAGAGCCTAGTTATCCTATGTACTGTATATCCTATATATTACAATAGATAGCCTGTGTACTGTATATACGTAATATACACTAGGATCCTATGTACGGATAACTTATATCTACCTAGTATCCGTATGGACGGAGGAGACTAGTATATACAGAGTAGCCTATGTACTTGTATATACTATATATACCATAGTATCCTATGTACTGGTATATACTATTAACCCAGTATCCTATGTACTGTTATACTATAGATACCCGAGATTTCATATCCTAGGTACTGTCTTATACTTTATACACACCATAGTATCCTATGTACTGTTTGTATTCACTTATCCCACCACCCCACTCCTAGTGTAATAGTACTGCGCATACTAATGATATACCCAGTATCCTACGTATTGAATCCCCCTTTATATCTTATATATACCCTAGTTTTTTATCCTATGTACTGTATACTATATCTACCCTAGTATCCTATGTATGTATATATTTATATCATAGATGAGTACGATTAGAGAACTCATGAGGGAATGGTACGAATATGACTTTATTTTTATTTTCTTATATCTTTATTAGTAGTCCTATGTGCACCTGATTTTTGCGGGATACTATGAGCATACCCTAGTCTCGATGTACTGGAGATAACTATCATACCCTAGTATCCTATGTTCTGGGATATACTATAGATAACTAGTATCCTATGTGTACTGCATAGAGAGAGAGACCAGAGGGAGCCGGGTAGGGAAGGGATATGACGGCGAGTATGACCAGAGTAGGCCAGATGTGTGTATATACTATATATACCCTAGTATCCTATGTACTGTATATACTATATATACCATAGTATCCTATGTACTGTATATACTATATATACCCTAGTATCCTATGTACTGTATATACTATATATACCCTAGTATCCTATGGACTGCATATAACTATATATGCCCATAAGTCATCCTGATTTACTGTACGAGTATATGAGAGAGACCATAGGAGCCGAGGTACTGAAATGAACAGAGAGAGACCCCAGTACCTGTTGTACTTTTATATACTAGTATATTAGTATCCTAGTGCTGTATCTACTATAATACCCTAGATCCGATGTAATGTATATACTATCTACCATAGTATCCTACGTAATTGGTATGTGAGAGAGTATATATAACATAGTATCAAATGATGACTGTACTATAATATTATACACTAGTATCTATGGGACTGTATAACTATATATACAATAGTATCCTATGGTACTGTATGTACTTATGATACCCTAGTATCATATGTACAGGTATATATATAGTTCCCTGTACTCCTAGGTACTGTGTATACTATATATACCCTAGTATCCTAGTACTGTGTATATATACTACATAGTATCCTTGTACTGTGTACTGATATGATAACCGAGGAGCCATATGGACGGGGAGGTAGCGTAGATAGACCCGAGGAGTACGAGGGGGACGGATGAGAAGCGAGATAGACCAGAGGATACGAGTGGACTGGATGATACCGAGAGAGACCCGAGTATCCGAAGGACGATAGAGAAAAGGAGTAGAAGAAGGGACGGGAGAGATACGAGAGATACCCGAGGAGACGAGGGACGGGGATCGAGACGATATAATATCCTAGGATCACTATTGTACTGTGTATAATATATCCCTGGGTATCCTAATGTACGGTATATACTATATGATCCATAGTATCCAAATGTACTATATATAACCCTAGATATAACCTAATTGAAATGTATATTAATACTATATATACCATAGATCCTAGTACTGTATATATACTGCAGGTATAATCTCCCATTCCCGTTCTCAGACTGCAGTCCTATGGATACTCGCCAACCGACCCCTGACGCAAGAATCTAGCGATGTTTTGGACTAATATATTTAGCCATCTTTATTATTGGTTGATCCTGTTTATATTTTTTTTTTTTTTTTTTTTGGCTGTCACGTTGTTGTTTTGTTATTCTATTTTCTATATAGGCACCTTTACTCATTTGAATCCATGTTATTTTTTCCTTATGGTTTGTCGTTTGGTGTCGTATTGCGGTTATAGAGGATTTTGTACTTATTTATTGCTTTGTCTTTCTATTTTGTTTAGTTGTATTTTTTTTCTTTCTTGTTATCGCTTGTTTATAATTTTGGCTTTTTTTACTATTTTTTTTTTGTTAGTACTCATTTTTTGTTAGTATCCTATTTGCTTTTTTCTTCTTGGGCTTTTGTATTTCTTTTTTGTTTTGTTTCTATGATCACGATCGTATATATGGGCCTAATATATTTGGTATCATCTATTTTTTTTTGTATTTGGTTATTTTTTTGTTTTTTGTTTGGTTAGTATTATTTGTTGTTTTTTTTTTTGTTTTCCCCGTTCTTTTTTTTTTTTTTTTTTTTTATGATTATTACATTTGATTTTGTATAGTGTGTGCCCATATTTTTGTTTTTTTTTTTTTTTTTCTTCTTTTGTTATTTTGTACACACTTTTTATTTATTGTAGTTGGCATCAAGTTATGATGAGGGGGTGCTCAGTTGTATTTTTGAAGCTGAAGGATGATTATGTTTTTTTGGAAGAAGATTGGATTTTTTTTATATGATTTTTTTATTATGTTATTGGAATTGTTTTTTTGTTTTTTGTTTTATTTTTTTATGAAATTATTTTTTTATTTTTGTTCTTTTATTTTTTTTTTTTTTTTTTTTTTTTGTTATTCTCCCCGCTTCGCTTATTGTTGGTGTGTTTTTTTTTTTTTTTTTTTTTGTTTTGGTTTCTGGGGGGTTATTTGTTTTTTTTGTTTATCTGTTGTATCTTTTTTTTTCGTTGTTTATTTTTTAGCTATCTTTTTTTTTGTTGCTTCTTTTTTTTTTCTTTGTGGTATGATCTATTTTATCTTATCTAGTTATCCTTATGCTAGGGGGATTCTGCCTTTATTTATGTTTTGGGAGTACCCTATATTTTTTTTTTGTTACTTTATCTTCTATATTGTAATAGTCCTTTTTGGTATTATTTCCTGTAATATAGCCTGCATATTTTTATTAGTGATATTCTTAGTATCCTATGTCCTTAATGAGTTATTATGCTGTTTTATTATATTACTTTATTTCTAGTTCAGTCCCTTCTTAATTGATACATGGTGTCGTCATTATTACTCTTCTCAAGTCGGAACCATGATGATACCTGTTGCCAGCGGCCTATGTACTGCTGGTTATCTTTTTAATTCTAGGATCATTATTATATATTTTTCTTATTATTCGTTTATCCTTTTATTTTTTTTTTTGGTTTACTTTTTTTGTTGCTAGTATGTGTTTGTATGAGCCATTTTTTTTTTTTTTTTTCTAGCAGTCACATATTTGTACCTTTGTAGCTGTATTATTTCCTTTTTTATTTTTTTTTGATATTTTTATTTTTTACTCGTATTGTTTTGTTTTTATCTTTTTCATGAGTTTTTTTTTTTTTTTTGTTATCTTTTGTATGTGATATTTTATAACTTTTTTTTTAATCTTTATACTCTCTCGTTATCCTATGTGCTTTTTTTGTTTTTTTTGTATATATCCTTTGGTTTATTTTTTTTTGTATTGATTTTTTGTATTTAGTAATTTTTTTTCTTTATAGTATATTTCTTAGTAGTGTTGTGGTTCTTTTTTTTTTTATTTTTTGTTATAACTTATATTTATTAGTCTCTTATTTTTGTAGTTTTATTTCTTCTATTTTTTGGTGACTTTGTTTTTATATTTTTTTGGGCACCCTATAGTTTTTATCTATATGTTTTTTTACTGTTATTGTTTTTTTATATTTTTTTTTTTTTTGTTTTTTTTTTTGGTGTTTTTCTTATTTATTGTATGTGTACCTTATGGGTGCATCGTCATCTCCAGGCGTACCTTGTTTATTATTTTTCTCTATTGGGAAGCTTCTGCTTTAGACCTGCGCTCTTATTGACTGCTTTCTTTTCGCCCAGTTTTTGTTTGTTATTTTGTTTTTATTTTTTTTTTGGTTTGTATTTTTGTAATTGTGATAGTTTTATATTTTTAGCCCTATTGGGATCTTTTTTTTCTATTTTTTTTTGTTCTCTCCTTCCTTTTCTTCCCTTCTGCTCTCTTCGTTTTCGTGGTACTTCTTGTTATTTTTTTTTTTGCTTTTAATTTATATTTTAGGTCTTTTCATGCTTATTTGTATTTTTTCGCTCCAGCTGTCTATTATTTGTTATTATTTTTTTTTTTAGTACTTTACGCTATGGTGTTTTTCATTTTGCTGATTGGTTTTTTTTGTTTTGTGTTTATTTTTCTTTTTGTTTTTTTTGTTATGAGGGGGGTCATTCAGTTTTATTTATTCTTATTGATTTTTTTTTGCTACCCCTGTAGGTAGTATTCTTTCTTTCCTTAGTGGCTACTTTTTTTTTTATTTTTTGGTTTTTTTTTAGCGTATATATAGTTCGTTTTTCTTTTTTGGTAGTTTGGTGGAGCCTATTGTTTGACTGTTTTTTTTTATTATTTTATAGTTATTATCATCACTCTGTTTATTGCCATCCTATGTTACATTTGTTGTTTTTTTATGATTTGTTTTTCTTGTTCTATTTTTTATTAGTTTTTAATTTGTCCTTTCTGTATCTTGTTTTTCACTACTTTGGATTCGTGACGTCTTGGGTCTTGTGTATTTTATAGAGCTTTTGCTTTTGGTGGGGGCTGTTGTTCTTAGTATTTTTTTTAATTGTATGTCATTTTTTTTGACTGTTTTTTTGCTTTTTTTTTTTTGGCATTTTAGGTATTACTATTTGTAGATGTGTATTAGTGGGGTTGTTGTTTTAGGGTTTTTTTTTTCTTTATTAGTGTTATTTTTTGTTGGTTGGTACCTCATTAGTAATCAGATCTATTGTTGTCTGTTTTATCTTTTTTTTTGTTTTTTTTTTTTTTTTTTGGGGTTTTTTTTTTTTTTTTTGGTGGGGGTATTTATATTCTATCGCTTTTTTTTTTCCTTTAGGTTTGGCGCATGTATTTATTTTTTTTATTTTTCTTTTGCTAAGGTATTTTTTTTATTATCTTTTGTTTGTTATATGATTTTGCGCTTCGCCTATGTTTTTTTTTTTTTTCCTATGTTTTTTTTTGCTTTTTGGCTCATTATTTTCTATGATTATTTCTTTAAGTTTTTTTGTTGTTTATTCCTTGCATGTTTGACTGTATATTACTATAATTTTTACTGTTTCTTATTGTTTTAGTATATTTGGTATTGGGTATGCTGTTGTACTTTGTTGTTTTATTTTTTTTGCGTTTGTCTTTGGTTTTCGGGCGCACGAGGGGGTTGTGTTGTTTTGTATTATTGCAGCCTTTTAGTTGTTCATCCGTTGGTGTCTTTTTATTTGGTTTCTTTTGTGCTATTTGCTGTGCATATTTTTGATACTGTTGCCTATTTGGCAGTATTTGAGCTCCAGTTTTGTTATTTGTTTATTTTTGGGGGTTTTGTTTTTTTTATGACTTAGTTCTTTTGCTATATATATTTTGTTTGTTTTTTGGTTTTGTTAATGTCCCGTTCGCGAATCCCTTCTGCCCCCCTTTTTTCCTCTTTCTAGCTTTCCCTGGGCCACCTTTTTTGCGCTTTCCATTTTTTTTTTAATTATGTATTGTAATAGGGGTTTTTGTGGTTTTGTGGTTTTTTGTTATTTTTTTTTTTTTGCTGTTTTTTTTTTGTTTGTCGCAAGAATAGTTTTGTTTTTTGTTTTGCTTTCTGCCTAGTTCTGCTTATCTTGTTTATGATTTTTAGTTTATTGCTTTTTTTGGTATATTATAATCATAGTTGTGGTGGTTTGTGGTTTTTGTTTTTTTTGATCGCGCAATGTTACTTGTATTTTTTTGATTTTTTTGGGTTTTGTTTTTTTTTATTGGCCTTTTTTGTTCTTGTAATATTATTTTTTTATTTGGGCGCTTTTTTTTTTTTTTTTTTGCCTTAGGTGGCAGGTGTCCTATTTTTGTATTTTCTTTGACTATTTTCTTTTTTTTTTTTATTATTTTCTTATTTATTATAGTACCTTTTTCTAGGTTATGGACTGGATTTTGTATGGCAGCTGATTTAATGTTGGTTTATTTACTATTTATATATTCCTTCTATGATTTTATTCTTCTTTTTATGTGCTTTTCTTGTTTATTATCCTTTTATTTTTTAGGCACTACTCATTATTTTTAGTTTCCTATTTTTGTTTTGGACCGTATACTACTTTAGTATTATATCTTTGGATGCTATGTGTTTTATCGCCTTATTTGGCTACCTTTGATCATTTTGGTCATGACTTTTTTTCAGTATAGTGTTATTTCTTCTATTTGGGGTACGTTGTCATTATTAGCCGCACGCACTATACTGCGCTAGTTGTTCTCACCTTTGTAGTTTGTTTATTTGTCTTTTTGATTCTTTTTTGTTGTTTGTGTTATGAGTTTTTTTTGATTTTTTTTTTTTTTTTTGTTGTGTTTTTTTTTGTTTTGTATTCATTAGTGTATTTTATTATCCTGGCAGTATCCTTATTTTTTTTTTTTGTACTTTTTTTTTTTTTTAGTCGCATGTAATGATTTGTACATTCATATTTGGGTATCTTCTATTTTGTAGTATTGCCTTTTTGTTTTTGTTATTCTTATTTTGGAGGTTATATCTTTTTTTGAGCTATGCGTATCGCTATTTTTGTTACTGTTTATGATTGTCCGGGGTTGCTTGATCTTATTTGATTTTTTTCTTTTGGGAGTATGCCTATTTGATTTGTTTATAGTTTTGCCATATTAAGGGCATATACTGGTTTCGTTCCTTAGTTTTTAGCATCAATGCTACCTGTTTGCTACTATTACTAATACTCTCACCATTAGTTTTTATTCTACTAGTTTTGTATTTGTTGTGTTTTTTTTTTTGTGCTACTGATATTTACCATAGTGGTCCTATGTTGCTGTATATAGGTTGGGTGGGTATATATCCGTATCTTCTCTTTTGTCATCTGTGTATCATATTTTGGTACTTTGTGTTTTTTTTTATTATCGTATTTTATTTTTATTAGCCGCCCCATAAGTATCTTGCTTTCTATGTATTTTGGTGTATTTTATATGAGTTATATTGAGATAACCCTTGATGGTTTTTTTTATTTGTTTTATCCTCTGATGGATTTACTTGTTATTTTTTTGTATAGCTGTATATATATTTAGATTAGTTTTTTTTTGTGGTGTTTTTTTTTTATTTTTTGTACTTGTATAGATAGGGATTTTATTTGATATTGTTAATTTTTTTTGGATGAGATCGATATATATTATTTTGTTTGTGTTCCTCCCCTCACCCGGATTGTTTGCTTTTTGTTTTTTTTTTTTTTGGTTTTTTTTTTTGGGGATTGACTTTTTTTTGTTTTGTTGATTTTTTTTGATTTTTTTTTTTTTCTTTTTGTGTGCCTTTTTTTTTTTGTTTGCCTTTGTTTTTTTGTTTGTTGGTTTTTTTTTTTGTTTTTTTTTTTTTTTGCAAGGGTCTTTTTTTTTTTTTGTTTTTGTTTTTTTTTTTTTTTTGTTTTTTTTTTTGTTTGTTTTGGTGTTTTTTGCCCTTTGTTTTTTTGTTTTTTGTTTTTTTACTTTTTTTTTTTCTTTGGCACGTTATTATCTATATGTCTGTGCTACAGTGTTAGTTTTTTTTGTTTTTTTTTTTTTTTTTTTTTATTTAATTATCATATATCTTATTAGTTTTATCTATGCCCATTTTTTTTTTTGTTTTTTGTCGTAGAGTACTTTTTATTTTAGTGCGATATTTGTGTTCCTATCTAGTATTGTTCTCTATTTTTGTTTGTGTGCCTGGTATTTGGCTTTGGTTTTTTTTTTGTTGTTATTATTTTGTTGACTTTTTTGTTTTTTTTATGTTCGAGCCATTTTGCATTTTGTATTATCGTATTTTTGTATGGTTTATTTTCGTTGGTATTTTTTATTGCTTGACTATTTTCATATTTTTTATTTCCATGGCAGTTTGAGTACTTCCTCTTTTTTTTTTTTATGTATTTTCTTATTTTTGTTTTTTGTTTATTTTTGTTTGATTTAGTTTGCCGGCTATTATATTGTTTTTTTTTTTTTTCGAGCCTTTAGCTTTCTATTGGGTGAGGTTTTCCTTTTTCTTTTTTTTGTTGTTCATCTCATTTTGTTACTTGGATATTTTTATTCTGTTTTTAGTATAATTCATTTATTTGTTTTTTTTGGGATCGCCTTATGATTATTTTTTTTTGTGGCTATTTTTTTTATAGCTATGGTATTAGCATCATATGTTATTTACGTGACGTAATTGTGTTGACCCTTTGGGCTTACCTATTAGTTGTTTATTCTTTATTTTACTCTTTCCTTTATTTTGTGGTATTCTCTAGGCTGTATTTATTGTATATGACTTTTTTTGTGAGTGCATCTTTGGTACGTTTTTTTTTTATTTCGTATATGTTATCTTCTATTGGTGGGGTGGGTTTTTATTTTTTTATTATATTCTTTTTTTGTTTTTGTTTTGTGTTTTTGGTGTTTTGTTTGTTTTTTGTGTTGTGTTTTTGTCGTTTGTGATATTTTTTTTTATATCGCCTATTTAGTTCCTGATTTGCTGCCGCTCTACTGCATGTTTTCTACTATTATTGTTTTTGTATTAAGTTCCTTTATTTTAGTTTTGTTATACCTTATGTTTGTGACTGTATTTTTTAGCACCTATGTTTATTCTTTTCTGGCCATGTTTTATTGGTTCGTGTGATTTTTTTTTTTGTTTATTTTTTTTGTTTGCTTTTTTATATTTTTTTTGATTAGCCATATTTTGTTAGTTTTGGCTTTCTGTAGGCCTTATCTTTGGTGTTGATATATTTCTTATATTTTGTATTTGATCTCTTTCTTTAGTTTTGTTTATCTCTTAGTTTATGTGGTGTATTCGGGTGTATTGGTGGAGTATCTTGCTTATATACGCGTTCTCTAGTTTATTGCCTATATTTTTGTTTTTTATCTTTTTGTCTGTTGTTATCTTTTTAGTTATGCGTAGTATATTATGCTCTATTTATTTTGTTATATCTTTCTATGTTTGTAGCTGTTATTTTTTTTATAATTCTTGTTTATGAGGTTATATCTTGCCTACTGGGCTGGGTTATGCCTCACGCATGTTTTTGACTGTATTTTGGGTTGTATTAATATATTTTTATATTCTGGGATGCAGTTAGTCTCTAGCTCATGTTATATATGCGCATGAGTATTGTTATTGGACCATATGTTTATTGTTGATCTGGCTGTTGTAGCTGTATATATTTTTGTTATATTTGTTTTTTTTTGTTTTTTTTTTTTTTGGGATACTGTTTTTTTTTTTCTCTTTGGGTTATTTTATGTGAGGGTGCCCTAATTGTTTTCGGGCTGATGTTTTCGTGTAATTGTTATATTGTTTGGGTACTATATTCTTTCTAGTAGCTCTATGTATTTGGGTTCTGTGGTTTTTTTTTTATTGCCACTCTATATCCTTTGTAATGTAGTTTTCTTTATTTCTCTGATTTGTCATTTGCTGTATATTTACTTTATATATTTATTTTTCGCTGTAATTTTGCCTTCTTTTTTTCATGTTTGTTTTTTTTTTTTGTTACTGTATTATTATTCTTATTGCGCTATACCATAATTTTTTGTTATTCTACATACTTTGATACTTTGCTACTGGCTACTTTTTTTTTTTTTATTATTTATGTTTTTTTTTATTTTTCTTTTTCCTAGATTGTAATCCTATGGGCTTTTTTTTCTTACTTGTTTTTTTGGTAGCTTATGTACCTTTTTTTTTGTTTATCTTAGTATATGGGCGCAATTTTTTTTGCTAGCATTTGTTTATAGTGCGTATTATCGCCCCTCTAGCCCTAATATTGATACCATTGTAGTGTATTCCTATTAGTATATGTGCCTCCTGTTATTTCTTTTTTTTTTTTTTTTTTGTTGTTATTATACTGCTTTGTTTATTTTTTTTTTAGTATATGCTTCCTAGGATATCCTCTAATTATTTTTGTATTTTTATTTTTGTTTTTATGTTTTGTCTCCTCCCCTCTTTGCCCTTGGGGCTGCTATACTTAGCGCTATGATTTTATTTTTCGGGGGTTTTTTCCTAGTTATCTCTTATTGTCTTTGTTCTTTTTTTTTTTTATATTCGTTTTTCATTAGCGATATTGGCACTAAGATTTGTTTTAATTCGTCCTATTGTATTGTTTGTTTCCTGTTTATGCCTTTTGTGTTACTTGTGTTCATTCTTGTGTATCCCTTTTATTACCTCTAGTTTTGTTTAGCTATGTGACTGTTTTTGTTTGTCAGGTTGGTTGATGCTTTGTTTTTTTTATATTCTATTATTCCTCGCTTTATTTTGTTTTTTTTTGTGTCTCCCTATGTACTGCAATGATACTTGTGTTTTGTAGCCCTATTATATTTCTTCTTTTGATATTTTATTTGTATCCCTATTTGGGGGACTTGTTTATTTTTATGTATCTTATATGACGCCAGTAATCTTTTGCTAATTTGTATGTCTGTGTACTTGGGTTTTTTTTTTTGATTTTACTTTTTTTTTTTTTATAGTAGTACCTATTAGTATTATGGCCTAGTTTGCTATAGCTATATATTTTTATGTATACCATATGTTTACATTTTGTTTTTTTTTGGGGTGTTATTAGCGTAATGTATGGATTTTATGGTTTTCTTGTGTCATTTAGTCTTTTGCGGTGTGAGCATGTTTTTTGGTTTGTTTTTTTGTTTTGGGTACCTATGTTTTAAGTGTATATTATTTTTGTTTGTTTATTTACTTTATTTATATGCTTTAGTTATCGCTTATTTTCTACTTTAGCTGTGTATTGATGTGACTTTGGGTTGAGTTATATGAAATAGTATCTCTGTTTTTTGTTTTGTTTGTTTTTTTTTGTGTTTTTGTTTTTTTTTGTTTTTTTTTTTTTTTTTTTTTGTTTTTTCGTGTTTTTGTTTAGTTTTTTTGTATTTTTTGTGTTGTTTTTTTTTTTTTTTTTTTTTTGTTGGTGGGGATTTTGTTGTGGATGGCCTTTTTTTTTTGTTTCGTTTTTTTTTTGTTTTCATTTTTTGTTTTGGTGGTTTTGTGTTTTTGTTTTGTTTTTTTTTTTTTTTTTTGTGTTCTTGTTGTGTTTGCTTTTTTGCTGCCTTTTCGTGCTTTTTTTTGTTTTGTGTGTTTCTTTTTTTGTTTTTGTTTTGTTTTGCTTTTCTTTTCTTTCGTTGTTTAGCTTTTTTTTTGTGTTTTTTTTGTTGGTTTGTTTGCTTTGTCTGATCTTTTTTGCGGGTTGGGAGGGTTGGTGTGTTTTTTTTTTTTTGGTTTTTTTGTTTTTTTTTTTTTGTGGGGGGTTTTTTTTAGTTGTTGTTGGGTTTGGGATTTTGTTTTGTTTTGCTTTTTTGTTTTTTTTTTTTTTTTTTTTGTTTTTTTTTTGTTTTTTGTATTTTTTTTTTTTTGTGTTTTTTTTTTTTTGTTTTTTTTTTTGTTTTGCGGTTGGTTTTTTGCGGTTTTTTTTTTTTTATGGTTTTTTGGTTTTTTGGGGCCCGTTTTTTTTTGGTTTTTTTTTCTTTTCTTGTTTGTTTTTTTTTGTTTTTTTTTTTGTTTTGTTGTTTTTTTTTCTTTTGCTTTTTTTTTTTTTTTTGTTTTTGCTTTTTTTTTGTTTTTTTTTTTCTTTGTTTTTTATTGTGTGGCGGTTTTTTTTTGTGTAGATATCTGATATTATCAACCATTAGTATTTCTTTTGCGCATTTTTTGTTATGTTTTGGTGTTGAGATCTATATTTTTCGTTTTTTTTTTTATGGTTTTAGTTTTTTGTGTGTTATTTATTCCGAGTTATTTTTTGTTTTCTACTTTATTTTGTGTACTTGTTAGTGCGTTTATTATTTTTATACGTCATCTGAGTATCTCCTATTGGTCTTTTGTTATATTAATTTTTTTGTTTGTTTTTTTTTATATATATCTTTCCTTTTAAGTGGAATTCCTATTTTTTTTTTGTACTGGATTCTTTTTTGCTTTTTTTTTTTTTTTTTTCTTTTTTTTGTTTTATATGGCTGATCTTATTTAGCTCTATGATTTTGTTCTTTTGCGCATTTATTGATTTTCGTTTGTTTTATACAGCAGGTTTTTCATAGTTTTTTATCCTAGGTGTATTTGTATCTTTTGGGTTTGGCTAACTTATAGGTGTTGTTTTTGTTTCTTATGCCGTGTGTATTTTTTCTCTTTTGGTGTTTTGTGCCTGAGAGTTTTTTTTTCAGTCTGTCCACTGTACTGTGTTGTTTTTATTTGTGATTTGATGGCCTATATGTTCTGGCTTGTAGTGATCTTTTTTAGACGGCAAGTATTTCTGCTAGGTTGTGTGTTGTATTTTTTTGTTTCTTTGATATTATTTTTTGGGGCTTATGGGCCTATATTTTTGATTTGATAAGCTTTTTTTATGTATATTTAGTATTGGTTTTTTGTTGTTTTTTTTTTGTTTGTTTGTGTTTTTTTTTGGTGTTTTTTGTTTGCAAGGGGGTGTTTTTTTTTTTTTTTGTATGTTGTTTGTTGATTTTGGGGGGGAAATGGTTTTTTTGTGTTTTTTCTTTGTTTTTTTGGTTTTTGTTTTTTTTTTTGTTTTGTTTTGTTTTGTTTTGTTTTTGTTGTTTTTTTTTGTGTTTTGTTTGTTTTTTTTTTTTTGTTTTTTTTTTGGTTGGTTTTTGAGGTTTTTTTTTTTTTTTTTTTTTTTTTGTTTTTTGATGGGGGTTTTTTTTCTGTTTTGTTTTTCTTTTATTGTGTTTTATTGGATTGTTTTTTTTTTTTTTTTGTTCTTTGTCTTTGGGTTGTTTTTTGTTGTTTTTGGGGGTTTTTATTTGTTTGTTTGGTTTATGTTTTTTTTTTTTTTTTGGATTTTTGTTTTTTTTTTTTTTTTTTTGGGGGATTTTGTTTTTTTGTTTTTATTTTGTTGTTATTTTTATTGTTTTTTTGTCCAATTTTTTTTTGTTGTTTTTTTGTTTTTTTTGTTTTTTTTTTTTTTTTCTTGTTGGTTTATGTTATTTTTGTTTTTCTTTATTTTTTGGCTGTGGTTTGTTATTTTTTTTTTTTTTGTGATTTGTTTATTTTTTGATTTTGTTTTTGTTTTTTTTTTTGGTTTTTTTTTGTTTTTTTTGTTTATTTGGGTCTTTTTTTTTGCTTTTTTTTTTGTGTTTTTTTTTGTTTTTGTTTTTTTTTTGTTGTTTTCTTGTTGTGTGTGTTTGTTTTTTTTTTTTTTTTTTTTTGGTTGTTTTTTTTTTGGGTTTTTTTTTTGTTTCTCTTTTTTTTTTTTTGTGGGTTTGTTTTGACTTGTTTTTGGTTGGTTTCGTTTTTTTTGGGTTTTTGGGGTTTTGTTTTGTTTTTTTTTTTTTTTTTGTTGTTTGTGGCCTTTTTTTTTTTTTTTGGTTTTTTGGGTTGTTTTTTTTTTTTTTTTTTTGTTTGGGTTTTTTTTGTTACTTTTTGTGTTGTTTTATTTTTTTTATTTAGCGTATTATTTTTTTTTTTTTGATTCTCTATAGTTTCCTTTGTTTCTATGTTCTTTTTATTTGTCTACGCTGTAGTGGATACTTGGCGCTAGTTATTGCTTATTGTTTTTTTTGTACGGGTATGTATTATTATTTTTTTTTTTCTTATTTATTTTGTTATTTTTATGTTTGTTATCTTATATGCTATTGCTTTTCTTCTATTTATTTTTTGTATACTTTTTGGTATTTTGCTTTTTTGGGTTTTGTTTTCTTTCTTTTTTTTTTTGGTTTGTGTTTTTTTTTTTGTTTGGGGCCTTTTTTTTTATATTTTCGTTTATATTTATACCATAGTTCTCACTGGCTATTGTACTCCGTATTTTTATTATTCTTGTTTTTTTTTTTTTTTTATTATTATGCTCCTTGTATTACTCGTATGTTGGGACTGTTTTATTTTTTTACTTTTTATATCGCTTATTGTATTGTCGCTTATTCGTATTTTCCTATGCTACTGTTTTTATAGTAGGCTATTTTATTAGTGATTCTTCATAGTTTTTCATCACTATTGTGCTGTATTATGACGACATATATATGCTAGTTATGTTTTTTCTCTATTTTTTTTGGGTATTAGGTGTATTTATTTACTTTATTATATGCCTATTATCTTGTTGATCTCTCATTTTCGTATCTGTAGTTTGCTATTTTACTTTTATATTAGGCTTTTTTTTAGACTTTTTTCCTTTTTAGTTTTATCATATTGTAAGGCTGTTTTGATTTCGACTGCTCATATTTACTTCTTTTTCGTGAGTAGTTTTTCTATGTATCTGTATGGGTGTATTTTCTTCTATTCTTGATTTGGTGCGTAGTATCATAGTTCCATTATGTTTTGTTCTTTTTTTTATTTGCCATATGTTCCTGGTTATGTTTTTTATTTTTTGGTTTAGTTTGACCTAATTGCGTGTAGCTCTCTTATGTTTATCTCTATGTATTTTTGTGCTTGTATATTTGGTATTAATTTTCTATTTGGATATTAGTACTCTTCTAGTTTTTATTTCTCTATGGGTGTGCTTTGTTTAATTGTTTGTTTTTGTTTTTTTTGATTTGGTTGTTTGCGTCTTTGTTTTTTTTTGATTTATTGTAGTTGTATTTTTTTGTATACCTATTAGTATCCTATGTACTGTTATATATCTGGGGTACATACTTCATGTATCGGATTATTTGTTTACTTTTTTTTTGTTTGTTTATTTTTTTGTTCTGATATGATTATCACCTATTATGTTATTTCCTATGTTGCTTTTTTGTTGGTAGTATATCTTTATTGTTTATTTTCTGTGTCCATATTGGCCTATGTACTGTTTTTGTATATATTATTATGATATTATTTCTCCTATCGTTTCTATTCTTCGCTATTTGTATGTATTTTATGCGGGCATAAGATTATTTTTATCTGTCCTTTGTGTGTTTTTTTCTTGTGATCCACTGAAGTAATCTTCATTTTTGTATTTTTTAATTTTTTTTTGATGTTTGATGATTTATAGCCAGTTATATATCCGTTTTTGGGTCACTAGTTTGGTGTCAGTGATTGCGGATAAATTTTTGGTAAAATGATGTTGTATTGGCTGCATTTTGCCATAGTTATCTTATTGTGATAGATTGGTTATGATAAATTTATTTATTCCTCTGTTTTGATGTAATCTTTTGTTCACTCCTATTGGTGTTCTGCTGTGTCTTTGTGTTGTGTTTTTGGGTTTTGGTTGTGTTGTGGTTTTGTTTGTAGTGGTATTGTTGTGCTGTTATTTGGTATTTTTATTCTATGTCAGTGAGCTTTGCAGACCTCATTTGCTTATTTTTTGGTCTAACCCCCCTTGCTTCGGCCCCACTTTTGCTTTTTTTGTTCATGTTATGTACATTTATCGACAGATTTCAATTTTAGAAATCAAAAACTTCTTATTTCTGCCGTTTAGTGTAAAATTGTTTGGGCTTTTTTTTTTTTTTGTTGATGTAATTTGTTTGTTGTTTTATAATTCACATTAGATCTTTATTTGCTGTGTTGTTTGCTTCTGTTTTCCTTCTTTTAGACAACTCTTTGCTCGCTGTCATTTTTAGTTTGCCCCCTTTCTTTCTTGGCGGCGGTGTGGCCCTTTCTTGTGTGAGCGTGGTGTCTAATTTTAGTTCACTACCTTGAGTTTTTTTGATTTCAATTATATTTAGTTTTGTCTATTTTGTGGTGATTTTAGTAGAGTCATTTTATTGTACAGTTTTTTCGTTTAGTTTTTTGTTATGTATAATTGTTGATTTTCTAAGCGAGCTTTGTTTATTGTTTCATTTATGTGTTTCCTTCTTCTATTCTCTGCCTGTAGTATTTGGTTTGTTTTTGTTCTTGGTTTCTTATTTATATGTCTCGTCTCTATGTTTGTTTATACTTCTGTAGTATTATCTGGTCATTTTTTTGCATGTTTTCCTTTGTTTTCACTGCACTATACTTGTATTCTTTTGTTTATGGTGCCTTATTATGTCGTCTCTATTTATTTACTTTTGTTTTGTGTGTATGTTTGTGTATTATGTTGTCTTCGTTCATTTATTTTTTTTTTTTTGTTTATTATTACGTTTTGAATCTGGGCTATTTTGATTAGTTTTTCTAGTTCTTTTTTTGGCGCTTATTTTGGTTCTTCTTCTTTTTTATTTATACTGTAAGTTATATTATTTTTTTTTGGTCTATTTGATTTGTTCCTTTGTCCTATAATGTACTGTTGTTTGATATGCAGTTGGTTTATATTGTGGTTTACGTTTCCTATATTTAGGTTTGTTTTTATATGGGGTTCTAGGAGTTTCTTTTTGCTTTTTTTTTGCTTTTTTTCATGTTGTCGCCTCTATTTACTTTGTTTTTTTTAATTGTTTAATTTATGTGGTTTCGATTAGTATGTACGTTCTTTTGCTGTTCTTTTATTTTTATACTTGTAAATTTATTGTTATGGTATTCTAGGAGTTTTCGTCCGTTCCTGATTTCGCTGTTTGGTATTACTTTTTTTGTGTTGTTTGGGTTTTTTTTTTTTTTTTTTTTAAGCAGTAGTGTCTATATGTTTCCTTGGTTTTTTTTTGTCGTTTTATGGCCTAGTAGGTCCTGTGTTTTTTTTTTGTAGTCATTTGTTTGGTCTATTATGTCTCTTGTTTTCTTCATCTAGTATATTGAGTGATGTTGTGTCTTTGGATTGCTATTTTCTGCTCCCTATTGTTTTTGTAGTTATTTCGTAGTTTAATTTTGGGCAGTTTATATGCTTCTTTTATTTATTTTTAGTCAGTTCCTTTTAGATATTCTTGTGTGTATGATGCGCCTGCGAGTCTTTATTTCTTGGTCGGTCGTTTCTTTTGCTGGAGTATACCTTTTGGTAATTTTAGTGTTAGTGATCTATTATGTTTGCTGTCCGCTTTATTTGCTATCCTGTTATTTTTTTATTATAGGTGATGTCCTATATGTACAAGTGGGTTTCGCCATAAGGTAGCTGTTATACTATTTAATGTTTGTTTTTCTATTTATTGTCTCATCCTTATTTTTTTATCTCTTTTTTGTTCTGATATCTTTTGTTGTGTATATTTTTTTTTTTTTTTCCTGGTGGTTTTCTGTCTTATTCTTTTTCCTGTCTTTTTTCGTCCCCGCTATTTATTTATTCTTGTCTAGTTTTTGGTAATATTTTGTGTCTTATTATGTCTCGTTCTTCTCTTATATTGATTTTATTTGTATATGAGTGGGGTGTCTATATTGTCCTCTTTTTGTGTGTTTTTTTTTCTGTTTTTCGTCCTTTTATTTTTTTTTTTATACTGGCGGGATTATATGGGTATTATATTGTGCGTGTGTGTGCTTCTTATATTACTGTAATATGGGTCATTATGTCTCGTTGTGTTTATTGTATGTATCTGTGTTTTATATTTAGTTGTCTGCCATTGAGGGATTGGTCCCCCCCCCCCCCCCCCCTCGTTGGGGCCTATTTTTTTTTTATATAGATGTTATGTTATATTAGGTTCTATATGCTCCTTTTGCTTGTTTTCCTTTATTTTATATTATAATTTTTTATTTAGGTGTTCGATATTTTTGTTTTTTGCTTCTCAGATTGACTGTTTGTGTTTTATTTTTTTTTTTGACCTATAGTTCGTCTATGATGTCTTGCTTTTTCGTTTTTTTTTTTTTCTCTTTTTTTATATTACCGTTTGTAATATATGTGTTGATGGTTTTTTATTGTTTTGGCTTGCGCCGTTTTGTCTTCTTGTTTGCACTTACGGCTTTTTTATATTTTGACTATATTGGTCTGATAGTTTTTTTTTTTAGTCTGCATCCTATTGGGTGGCTATACCTGTTTGATTTGTGTATTGTTTTTGCGTCTTATAGGTCCTATAGGTTTCTCTTTCATTATTGGTACTTTGTATTTTATTGTGTGTGTTGTTTTTGGATGGCTTTATTGTCTTTGGCAGCAGCGGCGTATTTATATCGCTTGTTTTTTTTTTAATATTGTGTTTTTTTGTCTATTTGATGCCTGCTTTGGTTTTCATTTTGTATTTATGACTGTTGTTTTAATATAGTTGGCTCTTTTTTATATTTTTTGACTTGGGGGGCTGTCCTATATACTTGTTTTTTTGTTAGATGGTTGCCAGGTTTTCTATATGTGCTTTCTTTTTTTCGCCGTCCTTATCTTTTTTTTTTTTTTGCCGTTGTTTTGGAGTTATTTTTGGGCTGTGGTCTATTTAGTTTTGACGGTTCCATTTTTTGTGTTTTACTATATTTTGTTTATATTTGATATTTTTTTGGTCTGATAGTGTCTGTCTTATTTATGTACCACGGCATACATATCATTTGGTCTATCTTTTTTTATTGCCGTCTTTTATTTTTATGTTCTGTGATTTTTTTTTTTTTTTTTTTTGTCCATTATGCGTCTATTATTGTTGCACGCTTATCGTCTTATTTTTTTTTATACTCGTAAGGGGTTGTGTATTTTGTTGTTTTTTTTTGGTTGTTCTTTTATTATTGTCCTGTTCATGTCTTTTCTTATATACTGTTTTTACTATATGGGAGGGCGAGGTCTTATTTTGCTGCTTCTTTCTTTGTTGTGTTGTTTGGGGGCTTTTTTTTTTTTGTTTTTTATTGTTTTTATTTATCTTGTTTATTATGGTTTTTTCATTTGGTGTGCCTATTTGTTATTGTTGCGCCCGGGCCTCTTTAGTATGTATCTGCTTTATTATATGTGTATAGTATTTTTTTTTTTGTTTTCTGCGTCTCTATTGTATTACTGTGCTTTTTTGGTGTAATTTCTATGTGTTTTCTAGTGTGGAGTGGATTTTTTCTTTTTTTCGCTCGGTTTGTTTTCCTATGATTTATTTGTATTATGTAGGTATTGGGTTGGCTATTATGTTTTTCCTGTATTGTATTGTTTCTTTATTGTCTTTTTTTTTTTTTTGTTTTTTTTTTTTTGTTTTTTGTTTTTTGTTTTTGCTTTTTGTCGTTTTTTTTTGCCAAACGTTTTTATTTTTTTGCTTCCTTCCCTTTTATTTCTTTCGTTTTTTTTTTGTGTTCTTGTATATTACTTTTGTTTTGTATGCTATATGTTGTCGAGGTCACTGTTTTTTTTTTTTCCAATTATTTTCTCTGCTCCCCCCTTTATTTTTTTATTGCCTGATAATTTAGTTTTTGTCTTTTCTTTCTCTTGTGTTTGTTATATAGTTATTGTGCTAGCTCGTTCTCTATATACTGTTTTATATTATATTGGTCTATTTGATGTTGCCGCCCTTTTTGTTATATTGTCTTTTCTATATGTTGTGTTTACTTTATTATTGCCTGTTCTCTTTATATATCTGTAATATGTGGTTCTATATGTCTGCCTTGTTCATTCTTTATTTGTTTTTTTTTTATACTGTTTTAATGATTTTTTTGATTATTCTGGTCTATATGTTCTCGTTCTCGGTTTTTTATATCTTTGGGCTAATATGTGGGTCTATTGTGCAAGTTGATCTGCGTCATATTTTTATTTGCCTGACTAAGCTCATGTTTTTTTTTAGGTTATATTGGTTTCTATTTGGGGGTAGTGCCTTTTTTTTTTGCCCCCCCTTTTTTTTTTTTTTTTCGTTTTTTCGCCTGGGCCATTATTCTTTCTGTGTAATTTTGGCAGGCCTCCTATATGTTTAGGTTTTGTTCCATATACTTGGATTATGTTAGGGGTTTTGGTTTTACTATATTTTTTGTGTTGTCGTCTTTTCTTCTCTTTTCCGCCCTTTTTCGTTCTTCACTTTTATATAAGTTTTTTTTGATAGGTTAATTTTTTGTTGTTTTAATTTGAGATTTTTTTTTTTATTTTTGTGTGTTCTTTGTTTTATTGAACTCTCTCTTCCTCCTGTGTTTCTCGTCTTTCTTATATTTTTTTTCTATCTTTGTTGTTGTATATTATGTTGGTTTTGTTCTTATATTGGTCGCGTCCTTTAGTTTTGTATGTTTTTGTACGTTCTGTTAATATGATTTGTTTTACTTATATGTTTCCTGTCTTTCTAGATACTGTTATATATGGTTATTTTGTTTTTTTTTTTTGCTATAGGGTTTCGTCGTTCATGTGTAGTTACTTTTCAATATTAGGTTTATATGTATTTTTTGTTTTTGTTCGTTAGTGCTCTCTTTATATGTACTGTGCTAAGATGGCGTCTATTATTTTGCTGCATGTTTCGCTGTGAGGTGTGGTGTATAGCTGCATTTTTATATTGTGGTCTTATTTTTTATTTTGTTTCTTTTCTACTTTCGCGTCCTATATACTGTTATTTTATTAGTTGTTTGTATTTTGGTCTATATGTCGTGTTTTTTACTCTTATTTTTCTACTTGAATTGGATGTTGTTGTTCTATTATTGTGGTTGTTTTTCTTTTTGCAGTTCTTTTGGGTTATATGTATTTTTTTTGATATAGTTTTTTTGTGTTTGTCGTAGGGATGTTTCCGTTTTTTATCTTTTCGCGTTATATAGATTTTTTTGTTTAGCTTTTTTTATGGTGGTCTATTTTCTGCTTTGTTTCTTTTTTGTTCCTTGTATTATACTGTTTAATATTGTTTTTGGTTCTATTTATTGTTTGCTCTTGTCATATGTATTCTTGCCTGTACTAATGGTTGTCTATTCTGTCTCTTTTGTTTTTTTTTTGTTTTTTTAGTTTTTTATTCTGTATATTACTTGTAGATATTTTGTCTTGGTTTATATTTGTGTTTTTCGTTATATTATGTATCTTTTTCTTCTAATTTATTTTTGGATTAGTTTTTTTCTCTTTTCTTTTTCCCAGTCATTTTTTTTTTTGCTGCTTTGCTCATTTTTTTGTTCTTTGCCCCGCGTCCTTTGTTTGGCCCTACGTTACCCGTATACTGGCGTCATTCCTAGTGTGGTCCATTAATCATATAGTCCTCTCTTTTAAACACCATGTCTATACATTTAGGTGCTTACACTTCAGGGGTCTGCTCATGTCTAGGCTTTGTCATAGTTAACTGCCTCCTGATGTTGCCTATTTCACAGAATGCGATTTTATACTATCCGATAGGGGATTATTGATGCCGTATATATTTTTTGGTTAGAAGTTTTAAACCATCGGCTAGTCGTAGGGTAAACTATATTAGGGTATATATAGTATATACAGTACATAGGATACTAGGGTATATATAGTATATACAGTACATAGGATACTAGGGAATATATAGTATATACAGTACATAGGATACTAGGGTATATATAGTATATACAGTACATAGGATAATATGATTTAGAGAGAGAGGTATTAAGGATCTGGGGGTCAACAACCGATTACTTCATAGACCATAGAATACAATCAGCATCCCGGCAGGAAATGGGTTAACCATAACATTTATTCAGATTCACGATATGTTTACAAATAATGTTTACAAAATGTTTACACAAATGATTACCAAAAAATTTTGTTTAAAAAAAATGGAAATCTGCAATATCATAAAGTTTATTGGGGGTAACATACCTTATATAAGAATAGACAGTACTATATAAAAATTCATACAGATTAGCGATATGTTTACAAAAATATTTACAAAATGTTTATTCAAAATGTTTGTTTAAAAATTGAAATCTGCAATATGATAAAGTGTATTGGGGTAACATCCCTTATATAAGAGCAGCATATACTGTGTACTATATAGAACAATGTATTGGGGGGTGGACATTTCTTAATACAAGTGGCATGGGAGCTATTGGGGAGTAGGTCACTGTGAGTGGGTAGCAAAAGAGAAGAAGGATGCAGGTGGTGTGAGAAGGAAAAGGGGGGATGTGGCTTCCAGAGTGGTGATGAAAATGGGAAATGGGATCAGAGGAGGCATATGATATGGGGGGACAAAAGTAAACATCTGATTATTTGTTATAGCATATTCCTTTTTTTTTGGGGGGGGTGGGGGTTATTTATACCCCAGTGTGCGATCCTGTATGTTTCTTATAGCCTACACACCTCCTCATTACCCCAAAACATCCGACTGGCCATACTCCATGTAGGCAGGACAATAGACCCATAATGAAAGTCTATAGGACGCGAACATATTAGACCATATACAGTATATAGGACGGACATAATAGACTATATACAGATATAGGACGGACATATTAAGACCTATTATTACAGTATATAGGAACGGGACGGACCATATAGACCTAATACATATAAGAGACGGGATTATAGACCTATATTACAGTATATACTACGGACATACTAGACCTTTGACAGCAATGAATAGGAGGAGAAGGAAACATTGGGAAACATCAAAGCCGCTTTCATTAACCATTCGTGTTCACATAGACCCTAAATATTATTGAAATTCTGCGCTTACCACAGCCCGTTACGGGACCTGAGAGGTGGCACTTATGCGGCAGAGGTCTAGAGCAGCAGGATCCCAAAAAAAAATGTTTGAATTTCAAATTTCAAACAAATTTATCCCAAAAGGTTTAAACGATGAACTGGAAGTTGGTTTTTTTGTGCGATGATGGAGATGAAGGGGGGGGGGGGGGGGTTGTAGAATGTGGTGGGCTGCGTCAGGGTTTTATCCCCAGCAAACAAGAACCCTCTTCAACCCCCCCGAACCCCCGACCCATCGGAGGGGATTCTCCAGGTATATTTATCCATCCATGTATTATCATTTTATTTCCCGTCCTGTAGGTTCCACGGATTTTTCGTTTATATTTACCTGTAAGCTTTTGTGGTCAGAACCGGAGAGAAAATAATATACGAGAGGAGACAATGGGCGGCAAATTTACTTTAACGGCCCATTCGCGACCAGCGGCGCTTTCCTCTGCCTGGGATTCGGGGTCGGCCGGGAAGGGATGGATTCATTGAAGGTAAGTTCTCCGCCGTCCACCAAGGTGGAGCGGCTGCGATGAAAATCATTTCCTCACGAGCAGGGAATGCACCACCTCGGAACCCAGGTGAAGGAAGCGGTCACCAAGCGACACTTTTTGGTGTTTTTAAATTTTTTTTTTTTAAAGGTTTTAAATGCGGCTGGTTTTTCCGAATTCGTCGGGTTTTCGTGCGGCCACGCCCCCCGTATTTCGTTCGCGCGCATTGCCGGCGCCGAGGCGACACCAATCGATCGCGTTGACGACACCCAATCCCGGGGCCCATTCAGGACAACGCGCAAATCGGAAAGAGTCGGGTTAACACGTCGGGACAAAACGCGGATTAGGGCCCTTAGTAAATGACCCCCAAGTGTTTACTTCTAGGTATATATGAGTAAAACAGTACAAGGAGACTAGGGTATATATAGTATATATCAGTACAATAGGGTAGAGGGTTATATATAGTATATACCAGTACATAGGATTACTATGATATATAGTATATACAGTACATAGGATTACTAGGGTAGATTAGATAGTATATATTACAGTACATAGGAGACTAGGGTATATATAGTATGATACAGTTACATATGATTAACTAATGATATATAGATATTACAGTACATAGGGATACAGGGTATATATAGTATATATCAGGAAATAGGATACTCGGGGTATATTTTATTTTAAGTTAATTAGACAGTACATAGGTAGACTTATGATATATAGTATATACAGTACATGGATATTAGGAATATATAGTCGATACTAGTACATAGGATTAGGATACTAGGCGGTGGGTATATATAGGATTAATATATTACAGTACATAGGAACTAGGGTAATATCTATGTAATATACAGTACATAGGTTACTAGGGTATATAAGTGATATAAGTACATAGGATACTAGGATATATAAGTATATAAGTACATCGGATACTAGGGTATATATAGTTATACAGTACATCGGATACTTAGGGTTTATATAGTATATATACAGTACATAGGATACTAGGGGTTACCTAGTATATACAGTACATAGGATACTAGGTCATATCGTATATACCGTACATGGATACTATGCAGATAGGATAACAGTACATAGGATATAGGAGATATATAGATATACAGTACAAGGATACTAGGATCTATATATATATACAGTACATAGGATACTATGATATAAGATAGTATCTAACAATACAAGGATACTAGGGTATATATAGTATATATACGAGTACATAGGATACTGGGGATAATAGTATATACAGGAACATAGGATACTAGAATTAGTATATACAGTAAATAGGATACTAGGTATATAGTATATACAGTGCATAGGATACTAGGGTATATAGAGTATATATAATACATAGGATACTAAGGGTATATATAGTATATACAGTAAATAGGATATAGGTATATTATAGTATATACAGGGACATAGGATATAGGGTATAATAGTATATATACAGAGTACATCGGATAATATAGGGTCTACAATATAGTATTACAGTACCTTCGGATACTAGGGTATATATAGTATATACGTACATAGGAGTACTAGGATATATATAGTATATGACAGTACATAGGATACTGGGATAATATAGTATTATAGACAGTACATAGGATACTATGATATATAGTATTACAGTAATAGGATACTAGGGGATATATATAGTATATACAGACAAGGATACTAGGGTATACTCTAGTATAATACAGTACTTAGTGATAATAGGGCTATATGTAGAAAAGTACATAGGATACTGGGTGGTATATATAGTATATACAGTACATAGGCTACTTTCGGGTATATATAGTATATATACAGTACATTAGGATCACTAGGGTTCGGGTATTATTACATAGTTTATACGAGTTTATACCGTATAGGATACTAGGGTATTATAGTATATACAGTAAATAGGATACTAGGGAATATAGTAATAAGTACCTGGATACTAGGATATATATAGTCATACAGTACATAGGAACTATGATATATAGTTATACAGTTCATTAGGATATTAGGGTATATATAGTATATATACCGTAATAGGATACTAGGGTAATTAGTCTATACATTACATAGGATACTAGGATATAGTAATCTACGTAATAGGATATAGGCTATTATATAAGTTATCAAGTACAAGGATACTAGGGTATATTATAGGATATATACCGTACATAGATATAGGGGGGTATATATAAGTATATCAGTACTTTGGAAACTAGGGTATATATAGTATATACAGTACATAGGATACCGAGGGTATATATAGTAGATATACAGTACATAGGATACTAGGGTATACCATAGTCTATAAGTAAATAGGATATATAGGTTTATATAGGTATATACAGTAACATAGGATACTAGGATATATATAGTATATACCGTAATAGGGATTACTGGGTATATATTATAGTAGATATACAGTACATAGGATACTAGGGTTATACTAGTTATATACAGTACACTAGGATACTAGGGTATATTATAGTATATCAGTACATAGGATACAGGATATATATAGTATATAAGTACATAAGGGATACTAGGAATATATATAGTATCTACAGTACCTAGGATACTTGATATTATAGTATATACCGTAATAGGATACTAGGGTATATATAGTATTATATTACCGTACATAGGAATTTACTAGGGTATATTCGTATATACAGTACATAGGTTACATGATTATATAGTAATATACATAGTACATAGGATTACTAGGATATATATAGTATATACAGTACATAGGATACTAGGGTATTATATAGTATATATCAATACATAGGATACTAGGGTATATATAGTAATACGCAGTTACATAGGGGATACTAGGGTATATCTAGATTGTATACCAGACATAGGATATTAGGGTATAATAGTATATATCAGTACATAGGATATAGGGTATACATAGTATCTACAGTACATAGGATATAGGGATATATAGTATATAACAGTCACATCAGGAACTAGGATATATATAGTATATACAGTTACATAGGAGACTCGGATAGCTATAGTATCTACAGTACATGGATACATGATTATAGTTATATACAGTACATAGGAACTAGGGTTATAATCGTAATATACAGTACTAGGGATTATAGGGTATATAAGTATATACAGTACATAGGATACTATGATATATCGTATATACAGTACATAGGATACTAGGAATATTTATAGTATATACAGTACATAGGTACTAGGGTATATTATAGTATATATACAGTAACATAGGATACTAGCGGTATATAAGTATATTACAGTAATAGGATACTAGGGTATATATAGTATATACAAGTTACATGAGGATATAGGGTATATATAGTATATATACAGTCATAGGCTAATAGGGTACTAGTTACATGTATATACGTATAGGATCTAGGGTTATATATAGTATATACAGTTACATAGGATAAGGAATATATAGTATATACAGTTATAGTATACTAGGGACTATATCTAGTATGATACAGTACAATTAGGATATTATGATCTAAGTAATACAGTACATAGGATACTAGGATACTAGGTATATATAGTATATATACAGTACATAGGTACTGGGGTACTATATAGTATTACAGTACCTAGGATACTATGATATATAGTATATACAGTACATAGGATTACTAGGATTATATATAGTAAGATACCAGTACAGAGGATTACTAGGGTTTATATATAGTAATATACAGTACATAGGTAATAGGGTATATATAGTATATGACAGTACAAGGATACTAGTTCCTTTTCTGGGTATATATTAGTATTACTAGTAAGTAGACATAGGAACTAGGGTATATATAGTATATTATTACCCGACATTAGGAAGGATACTAGGTTCTAATAATCGTAAAGTACATAGGATAATCGGGTAATATAGTATATACAGTACATAGGATATCGGATATTTAGTATATACAGTACATAGGATACTAGGTATATATCGTATATTAACAGTACAAGGATACTATGCTAATAGTATATCAGTAATAGGATTACTAGAGGTATATATTGTATATATACAGTCCATAGGACTAGGGTATATCTAGTATATACATACATAGGAGATTACTATGGGATATATAGTATATACAGGTAACTAGGGATACTAGGATTTCTAGATATACAGTACATAGGATATAGGTATATATAGTATATCTACAGTACATAGGATACTAGGGTATATATAGTATCTTACATACAGTAGGATAATAGGGTATATATAGTATATACAGCACATAGGATACTAGGGTATATATAGTATATATTACAGTACATAGGATTACTACCGGGTATACATAGTATAACAGACATAGGATACTAGGGTATAATATAGTATATACAGTACTAGGATACTAGGATTATATAGTATTACAGTACATCGGATACTATGATATTATCGTATTATACAGTACATGGAACTAGGGTATATATAGTATATATACAGGAATGGAGGATACTAGGCGTATATATAGTATCTACAGTTACATTAGGGATACTATGATATATAGTATATACAGGTACTAGGATACTCGGATATATATAGTATATTACAGTACAATAGGATTACTAGGGGGTATACATATATATACAGTACATTAGGATACTAGGGTATATATAGATATACAGTACATAGGAACTAGGTATTATATATGATATATACCGTCCATAGGCTATAGGGTTTATTACATAGGATATACGTAGTACATAGGATACAGGGATATATAGTTATATACGAGACATAGGATACTAGGCTAATATAGTATTTACAGTACATAGGATTACAGGATAGATTAGTATATACAGTACATAGGATACTATGATATATAGTATACTCGTTAAATAGGATACTGGGATAGATAGTATATATAAGTACAAGGATACTAGGTTAATTAGTTATACAGTACATAGGATTACTCTGAGATATAGTAATACAGAGTACATCGGATACCATGATATATAAGCTAGTATATACAGTAATAGGATACTAGGATTATATAGTTATACAGTAGTACATAGGATACTAGGGTATATTATAGTATATATACAAGTACATAAGGATACTAGGGTCTATAATTATATACAGTACATAGGATACTAGGTTAATATGTATATACAGTACATAGGATACTAAGGGTATTATAGTTAATATATACAGTACATAGGATACTAGGGATACATAGTATATACAGGACAAGGGCTACTAGGGGGTAGATATAGTATATACATACATAGGAACTAGGCTAGATATAGTATATAGTACCATAGGTACTATGAGGATAAGTATATACATACATAGGATACTAGGGGTTTTTTTTTTTTTTTTTATATAGTTATATATACAGTACATAGGTACTGGGTATATTATAGTATATTACAGGACATAGGCTACTATGATTTATAGTTATACAGTGACATAGGATACTAGGATATATATTAGTATATACATTACATAGGGAACTGTGGTAATATAGATATACAGTAAATAGGATACTAGGGTATATATAGTATATACAGTACATAGGATACTAGGGTATATATAGTAATACAGCACATAGGATACTAGGGTTATAGACATAGTAATACAGTACATAGGTACTAGGAGATATAGTATATACAGTACATAGCTACTAGGATATATATAGTAGATTACAGTACAGAGGATCTATAGGATATATATAGTTATATACAGTACAAGGATACTATGAATATTAGTATATACAGTAAATAGGATATAGGGTATATATAGTATATATACGTACATGGATTACTAGGGTATAATAGTAATACAGGAATAGGATACTTGATATATAGATATACAGTAACATAGGATATGGATATATCTAGTATATACGTACATAGGCTACTGGGTTATATATAGTATATAAATAAGTAAATAGGAGACTAGGGCCTATATAGTATTATACAGTACACTAGGGATAATAGGGGGGTAATATAGTCTATACAGTTATATAGGATTACGAGGTATATTATAGTATTTTAATTACATAGGATACTAGGGTATACATAGTAATAAAGTACATAGGAATTACTAGGGGTATATATAGTATATACAGTACATAGGATACTAGGTATAATATATCTATACAGTACATAGGATACAGGATTAATATATAGTATAACAGTACAAGGAGACTATGTCTATAAGTAGTACAGTTACTAGAGATACTCGGGTATATAGTATATATTAAAGTACATAGGATATAGGGTATTATCTAGTAGATAAGTACTAGGTACTATGATATATAGTATATACAGTACATAGGATTACTAGGATATATATAGTAGATTACAGTACATAGGAACTAGGGTATATCTAGATATGTACAGATAAATAGGTAACTAGGGTCTATATAGTAATATAACAGGACGATAGGATTCCTAGGGTATATATAGTATATAAAGTACATAGGATACTAGGTTAGGATATATAGTAGATAATACAGGACATAGGTACTAGGGTGGGTTAACAAGTATATACAGTACATAGGGATACTAGGGTATATATGTATCCCGTCATAGGATACTAGAATAATATGTATATAACAGTACATTTAGGATGACTAGGATATATATATTAGTATATACATAATTAGGATACTAGGTATATATTTTATAGTATATATACAGTAATAGGATACTAGGGATAATACGTATATACCAGGTAATAGGATACTAGGTATATAGTATATACGTAACATAGGATACTAGGATATATATAGTATATACATACATAGGATACTAGGGTGTATATATAGTATTATATACAGTACATAGGATGCTAGGGTATATTAGTATATACGCCCAGTACATAGGATACTAGGGTAATATAGTATATACAGACATAGGAGACTAGGGTTATATATAAGTATATATTACATACAGAGGATACTAGGTATACATAGATATGGACAGGACACATAGGATCTAGGGTATAGATGATATACAGTAATAGGATACCGGATATATATCGTATATACAGTACATAGGATACTAGATTATATATAGTATATACAGTACATAGGATACTATGTGAATCTAAGTTATTACAGTACATAGGATACTAGGATATATACGATATAATGACCAGTACATAGGGATACTAGGGTATATATAGTATATCTACAGTAACATAGGATTACTAGGGTATATATGAGTAATACAGTACATTAGGATAAGGGGATATTATAGATATACAGTACAAGGATACTAGGGTATATATAGTATCTATACAGTACAAGGATACTAGGGTATACATATATATACAGGACTAGGATACTAGGCGTATATTATAGTATCAACAGACATAGAATACAGGGTTATAAGAGATTATACAGTACATAGGAATACTAGGATCTATATTAGTATTATTACGTACATAGGATACTATGATATTAGGATATACAGTACATCGGGATTATAGGATATTATAGTATATTACCCAAGTACAGAGGGATACTAGGTTCTATAGAGTATTAATTACAGTACATTAGGATATAGGGTATAATAGTATATACAGTACATAGGATCTAGGCGTCTATATTAGTATATAAATACATAGGATACTAGGGGGTCATATGTATATTACAGTTACATAGGATACTAGGGTATACATAGTATACTACAGTCATAGGATTACTAGGGTATATATAGTATATACAGTACATAGGATACTAGGATATATATAGTATATACGTTACACTAGGTACTAGATAACTAGTATATACATACATTAGGGGACGAGGATATATATCGTATATACAGTACATAGGATACTATGATATATAGATATAAATAAATGGATACTATTTTTTGGGTATATATAGTATATATAAAGTACATCGGATACTAGGGATATTATAGTATTATAAGTACATAGGATAACTATGATATATAGTCTATACAGTACATAGGATACTAGGATATAGATAGTGATACAGTACATAGGGATACTAGGGTATAATAGTATATATACAGTTACATAGGATTACTAGAGGGTATATATAGTATATACAGTAGAATGGGATACTAGGGTTATATAGTATATACAGTACATAGGATTACTAGGGGTATTATTATACGATATATAAGTAAATACATCATAGGTACTAGGGTTATACATTTAGTCTATTACAGTACATAGGATACTAGGGTATATAGAGTATATACGAGGTACTAGGCTACTAGGATATATATAGTATATACAGAAGTACATAGGATACTAGGAATATAGTATTACAGTACATAGATACTGGGTATATTAGGATAGTATACGTACATGGATACCTAGGGTTATATAGTAATACGACATAGGATACTATGATATATTAGGATATAAAGTACATAGGATTTACTATAATATAGTATATTACAGTACATAGGATACTAGGATATATATAGGATAACGTACATGGATACTAGGGTATATATAGTATATAACAGTACATAGGATATAGGGTATTAATATATAGTATATACAGTACATAGGATACTAGGGTTTATATAGTATATACATACATAGTTTTCGATACTAGGGTATATATAGTTATATATACAGTACATAGGATACTAGGGTATACATAAGTATTACAGTACAGAGGATTACTAGGATTATATTAGTTATACAGTAAATAGGATACTAGGAATATATAGTATATACAGACATAGGTTTTACTAGGATTATATATATAATACAGTACATGGGATACTATGATATCTAGTATATACAGTCATAGGATACAGGAGTATATATCGATATATACAGTCCATAGGATACTAGGGTAAGATAGTTATACATAAATAGGTACTGGGGTATATATAAGTATATCCAGGCACCTATGGATACTAGGGTATATATAGTATATACAGGACATAGGGTAGTAGGGTATATATAGTATATACAGCAACATTGAGGATACTAGGGTATATATAGTATATACAGTACATGGGTTAGTGTAGGGTTATATATAGTAATACAGGCATAGGCTACTAGGGTATATATAGATATACAGGTACATAGGCTTACTTGTTATTATGTATAACATACATCGGAGACTAGGGTATATTATAGTATATACAGTACATAGGAACTGGGGTATATATAGAATATAACTACATAGGATTAATTAGGGAATATACAGGTACATAACAGTACATAGGATACTAGGGTTATTATAGTAATACAGTACATAGGATATATGTATAATAGTATATACGAAGTACATATGATACTAGGGTATATATAGTATATACAGTAGATAGGATTACTATGGTATAGATAGATATACAGTACATAGGGTACTGGGTGTATATATAGTAGATACAGTACATAGGATTATTAGGGTATATGTAGTATATACAGTAATAGGGTACCGGCGTATAATAGTATTATTACAGTACATGGGATAGTAGGGTTAATATATGTTAGCGATACAGACATAGGGCTACTAGGGTATAATATAGTATATCCCGTACATAGGATTAGGATCTATGATATATAGTATATACAGGACATAGCTAATAGGATATATATAGTATATTACAGACATAGGATACTAGGGTTCTATCTAGTATATATACAGTACATAGGATACTAGGGAATATATGAGTATATACAGTACATAGGATACTAGTGGTATATATAGTATATACACGTACATAGGATACTAGGGTATATATGTATTATACAGTAATAGGATTACTAGGGTATAACATAGTATAACAGTAATAGGATATAGGGTTATAAGGATATACAAGTAAATAGGATACTAGATATATTATAGTTCTATTACAGTACATAGGATTACTAGGATATATATAGTATATGACAGACATAGTATAACTATGATATATAGTAAACAGTTAATTAGGATACTAGGGTATATATAGTATATATACCAGTACATCGGATACAGTGTATATATAGTATATACCGTACATAGGATACTATGCTTATAGTATATACAGACCATAGGGATATACGAAGGAAGATAATAGGATATACAGTTACATAGGATACTAGGTATGTAGTATATATACAGACTTAGGATATCGGGTATATATAGTAATGACAGTAAGAGGATAATAGGGTATATTTTAGTTATATATACCGACATAGGATTACGGGTATATATAGTATATACAGTAAATAGATAATTGATATAGTATATAACAGTACATAGGATTTAATAGGATATATTAGGTATATACAGTACATGGATACTAGGGTATAATATAGTATATATACAGTACATGGATATTAGGGATATATAGTATATACAGTACATAGGATACTAGGGTTTATAATAGTATATACAGTACATGGTACAGGGTGGGTATATATCGTATTATATTACAGACCTGGATACTAGGGGGTATAATAGTATATACAGTACATTTAGGATACTAGGGTACTTTATATATAGGTATATACAGTACATAGGATACTAGGATATATATAGTTATACAGTACCAGAGGCTACTAGATATATATAGTATCTACAGTACATAGGTACTAGATATATAGTATATACAGTACATAGGATAATTGGGTATTCTATAGTATCTATACATACATAGGATTACTAGGTATGATATAGGATAACAGGGACCAGGATACTATGATATATAGTAATACAGTACATGGATACTAGGATATATATAGTATATACAGTAGTACATGGATACTAGGGTATATATAGTAGAATACCAGTACATAGGATACTAGGGTATATAAGTAGTATATACAGACACTAGGATACTGGGTAATATAGTATATACAGTACAAGGATACTAGATATATATAGTCTATACAGTACATGGATACTAGGGTATATATTAGTATAATATTACAGTTACATGAACTAGGGTTATATAGTAGTATACAGTACATAGGATAATTATGATATAAGTATATACAGTAAATAGAAGGCTCCTAGATATATAGTTATACCAGTACATAGGATTTTACTAGGATATTATTAGTATATTACAGTACATAGGATAATAGGTATATAAGTATATATACAGTACATAGGATACTAGGGTATATTATATAGATACAAGTACATAGGATAATAGGGGTTATATATAGTATACTACAAGGGAAATAGTAGGATACAGGGTATAATGTATAATACAGTACATAGGATACTAGGGGTATACATAGATCTACAAGTCATTAGGATACTAGGGGTATATATAGTATATAAGTACATAGGGATACTAGGATTAATATAGTATAACAGTACATAGGATATAGGATATATATTAGTATATACAGTACATAAGGATTACTATGATATATAGTATATCAAGATACATGGTACTAGGGCTATATATAGTATATATACAGTACATAGGATACTAGGGTATTCTTAGTATATACAGTACATAGGATACTGGGGTATATATGGTATATACCAGCACATTAGCGATACTAGGTGTTATATTAGATATACAGTTGACATAGGGTCGTAGGGAAGAGGGTTATATATTACTATATACAGCACATAGGATACTAGGCGTATATATAGTATATACAGTAAATAGGGTAGTAGGGTGGTATATATCGTATATACAGTACATAGGCTACTAGGGTATATATAGTATATACAGTAAATCGGTACTATGTTATATATATAGTGACAAGTACATAGGATCCTAGGTATATTAGTATATACCAGTACATAGGATACGGGGGTATATATAGCATATCACACTCTAGGATTACTAGGGAGGGAATATACAGTACATACAGTACATAGGATACTAGGGATATGTATAGTATTACAGGTTTACCCAGGTACTATGGTATATATAGTAATACAGTACATAGGATACTAGGGTATTATATAGTATTTACGAGTCATGGATACTGCGGGTATATATAGCTCTACGGTACATAGGGATACTCGGGTTAGATATTAGTATATACAGTACATAGGAACTAGGGTAATATAGTATACAGTACATAGGATATAGGGTATATAGTATATACAGTACATAGATACTAGGGATATATAGGTATATACAGTACATAGGGTTACTAGGGGTATAGATAGTATATACAGTACATAGGATACTAGGGTCTATATAGTATATACAGTACACTAGGATACTAGGGTTAGTATATAGTATTACAGTAGATAGGATTACTATGGTATATATAGTCATACAGAAATAGGGTACTAGGTGTATATATCGTATATACAGTAAATAGGATTCTAGGGTAATTGTAGTATATACAGACATAGTGGGTACTTAGGGTATATTCGTATAGACAGTACATTGGATATTAGGGTAATATAGGATATTACAGTACATAGGGGGTACTAGGGTATTATATTGTATAACAGTTCATAGGGGTACTAGGGTATTTATGATATACAGTTGACATGGGATGGTACTAGGGTGTAATATAGTATATTACAGTACATGGGTTACTTAGGGTATTATATCGTATATTACAGTACATAGGGTACTAGGGTACTTGTTATTACAGTACATAGGACTAGGTTATATAGTAATACAGTACATAGTAGGGTCTAGGTTATAGTATATACAGTAATAGGGTTACTAGGGTATATAATAGTATATACCAGTACATGGATATTAGGGGTATATATCGTATATACCGTTACATAGGGTATAAGGGTTTATATATTAGTTATATACCAGTAAGTACATAGGATACTAGGGTATAATAGATTACAGTACATAGGATATAGGGGTATATACTAGTATAGACAGTAAATAGGCTACTAGGGTATATATAGGATAAAGAACATAGGATACTAGGGTAGATTATAGCCTATACAGAACATAGGATACTAGGATATATAGTATATACAGTACATAGGGATACTAGGGGATATATAGTATATACCAGGACATAGGATACTGGGTATATATAGTATATTCAGTTTTACATAGGAGATTAGGGTATATATTCCAGTATATACATACATAGGATACTAGGGTATAATAGTATCTACAGGTTAAATAGGATATAGGGTAATACAGTATATACAGTACTAGGTACTTAGGGTATATATAGTAGATACAGTACATAGGGATTACTAGGGTATTATAGTATATACAGTACATAGGATACTATGAGTATAATAGTATATACAGTAAATAGGATAATAGCGGTATATATAAGTACTATAAAGTAAGAGGATACTAGGGTATATTAGTATATGCAGTACATAGGATACTAGGGTATATATATAAACATACAGTAAATAGGATATATAGTATTATATAGATATACAGTAGTTACATAGGATACTAGGGGATATATATATCGATTAGTATATAGGAGATACCACACATAGGCTACGAGGTATATCTAGTATATACAGTAAATAGGATACTAGGGTATATATTGTATATACAGTACTAGGACTAGGGTATATAGTAATACAGTACATAGGATACTAGGGTATATATTAGTATTATACAGTACATAGGTACTAGGGTATATACTAAGCATATACAGAACATAGGATAATAGGGTATATATAGCATATACAGAACATAGGATACTAGGAATATAGTTATACATACCATAGGATAATAGGTAGATATAGTATAGACCAGTACATAGGATACTCGGGTAGATATTGTATATTACCGTACATTAGGCATCGAGGGTATATATAGATATTACAGTACATAGATACTAGGGAGATATAGTAGATTTACCAGTACTAGGATACTAGGGGATATACAGTATATTACATCAGTAGGATACTAGGGTATATATAGTATATTACAGTACATAGGATGCACTAGGGTATTATATGTATATAAGTAATAGGATAACTATGGTATATATAGTACTATTTACAGTACATGATACTAGGGTATATAGTATTACCGTACATGGGATCTAGGGATTATTATGTATATACAGTACATAGGGTACTGTGGTTTAGAGAGAGAGGTATTAAGGATCTGGGGGTCAAGAACCCATTACTTAATAGACCATAGACATACCATAACATACCTTATATAAGAGCAGGCATTTGTTTACTGTGTAATATCGATAGAAAGTGATAGGGTAACATCCCTAGATAAGAGCAGCATATACTTGGTAATATAAGAAACAACTGTATTGGGGGGGCGGCAACATCCCTTATTGAAGAGCAGCATATACGTGTACCTATAGAGACACAATGATGGCCGGTAACATACCTTATATAAGAGCCATCATACGGTTTGATGCTTATAGAAACAATGTAGCGGGTGGTCAACATCCCGTCTATATAAGAGCAGCAATATACTGTGTATATAATAGACCATGTAGATAGGGGAACATACCTTATAGAAGAGCAGCATATACTGGTTACGATATAGAAACAATGTATAGGGGGTAACATACCCTTATATAGAGCAGCAATATGTGGACTATATAGAACAAGTATCTGGTGGTAACATATCCTTATATAAGAGCAGATATACTGTGTACTTGTGTACATTAAGATTCAAGCGTGTATAGGGGTAACATACATTACATAAGAGCAGACTATAATTGGTGTAATATATAACAACTGTATCGGTGGTAAATCCCTAAATTAAAGAGCAGCATATACTGTGCACTATATAGAACAATGTATTGGGGGTAATATACCTTATATAAGAGCAGTATATACTGTGCACTATATAGAACAATGTATTGGGGGTAATATACCTTATAGAAGAGCAAGCAATCATGTGTTACTATTATAGAACAATGTATTGGCGTTGGTGGTAACCTAAACTTATAAAGAGCAGCATATACTGTGTACTATATATAGAACAATGTATGGGGTAAACAACCTTATATAAGAGCAGTCCAATTACTGTTACTATATAAACAAATGTAGAGGGTAACAACCTTATATACGAGCAGCCATATACCCCTATACTGTGTACCATATAGAACAATGTATAGGGGTAAATCCATATATAAGAGCAAGCATATACGTGTACTATATAGAACAATGTATAGGGGTAACATCCCTTATATAAGAGCAGCATATACGTGTAACACTAGAACAATGATAGGGTAATAGACCGTATATAAGAGCAGCATATACTGATGTAATATCTAGAACATGTATCGGGGTAATAACCTAATATAGAGCAGCATTATACTGTGCACTATATTTAGAACCAATGTATAGTGGAAACAACATTATATAAGAGCTGCATATAATGGGTTACATATTAGAACAAGTGTATGGGGTTCCCGCGTGGTGGGATACATCCTTATATAAGAGCAGCTCTTTCATATACTGTGTACTATATAGAACAATGTATAGGGGGAACCTAACATACCTTATATAAGAGCAGCATATACTGTGTACTATATCGAACAATGTATTGGGTAACATCCCTTATATAAGAGCAGCATATACTGTGTACTATATAGAACAATGTATAGGGGACCTGATATAAAGTTGGATTGGATTATAGAGTTATGGACCTCATCTGCCATAGACAATGCATAAGAGCATGATGAATACCAATTATCCAGGAAAATGAAAGAAACACAAGATCTGCTACAAAACAGATACATTATGTCTATATCCAGACCTTATAAAGACCATCTATTCCCAGTCGTCATGGTGCCGGGTGTGTGTCCTGTGATTGGCTGCTGTTATGCATTATGCCTATATCCAGACCTTATTAAGACCATCTAATGAAGTAGACAATAATTGTTGACAAAATATATGTTTTATTAATAATTAATACACAAAATTTACAAAAGTATGATCACCAAGATTACAAACCAGCCCATTAAAATAATCCCTGGTGGACTAAAAGAAAGTGCATGGCCATTCCTGTAGTAATAGTATCACAATACAAGTAAATCCATAGCCAGAGGGACAATAGATATAATATTACAATCAGGACAATTAGAATAGACAAGATGAAGAAACGTTACACCGGTCACACCATATAGTGCTAATGAACCTCCAAAATATATAGTTTCATGTGAACACTATTGCCCCTAATATATCACTGGCTGTATACAGTGTGGGTCCTGGTAGGCAAATATATAAATATATAAAGTGCGTAGTGCAGAGGGTTCTGTGGTCCATCGCCATCTCTCCTGAGCATGATGCAGCCTGGTCGCTATACATGAATTTCTTTGCACTATATTGTGTGACCGCTATAACGTCCTGATTGTAATATTATATCTATTGTCCCTCTGGCTATGGATTTACTTGTATTGTGATACTATTACTACAGGAATGGCCATGCACTTTCTTTTAGTCCACCAGGGATTATTTTAATGGGCTGGTTTGTAATCTTGGTGATCATATGTTTGTACATTTTGTGTATTAATTATTAATAAAACATATATTTTGTCAACAATTGTTGTCTACTTCATTAGATGGTCTTAATAAGGTCTGGATATAGGCATAATGCATAAGAGCAGCCAATCACAGGACACACACCCGGCACCATGAGGACTGGGAATAGATGTGCAGCAATAAGGCACCGGAGCCGAGGACAAGTCCGGGACACATTTTCGGGTTTGCCGATTATCCGGCTTTTCTTTCTCACCAGGAGACGACATAAAGACACACATGAGAGGAAACACAAGTCGCTGTTTGAGCTGCTGATAAGGACGGCAGCACCTGGGAGACGCGTCCAGCGAGCGCCACTTGTGTGACCCGTGTGACCCCTGGTGCACCCTGCACTTCTCCAGAATCCAAAAAGACCAATACCAGGGGAAATGTCACCTCTGCCCCAACTCAGGAAACTGAGACATAAGCGGGAACCGAGCCTGGAAGACAGCGGAGCTCCGGAGCCGCACACATTATGGGGGTTCTGCGCATGCGCGGTGGAGAGAATAGGACGCGGAGGGGAACGCACACAAGTCCAGTGTGGGAGGAGAAGCTGCGCACAATCCGGCACAGTCCGTGAGTAACACCAGATCTTCTATCACTTGTATCTGTATAAGGAAGTTATTTAGACACTTACACATCATGAGAACATTCTACACCTGCGCCAAGTAACCTCTACACCTGCGCCAAGTAACCTCTACACCTGCGCCAAGTAACCTCTACACCTGCGCCAAGTAACCTCTACACCTGCGCCAAGTACTCTACACTACCCCTGCGCCAGTAAACCTCTACAACCTGCCTCCAAGTAACCTCTACACCTGCGCAAGTAACCTCTACACACCTGCGCCAAGTAACCTCTACACCTGCGCCAAGTGACCTCTACACCTGCGCCAAGTGACCTCTACACCTGTCGCCAAGTGACCTTCTACCCCTGCGCCAAGTGACCCTCTACAAACACCTGCGCCAATTACCTCTACAACTGCGCCAAGTGACCTCTCAACCTGCGCCAATGACCTCTACAACAACACCTGCTCCAAGTCCTCTACCCCTGCGCCAAGTAACCTCTACACCTGCGCCAAGTAACCTCTACACCTGCGCCAAGTAACAATCTACACCTGCGCCAAGTAACCTCTACACCTGCGCCAGGGGGACATCTGACCTTTTGCACCCTTGTCCGCCAGGTTGATACATATCTGGTCACACTACTTGGCTCATACCCCGTACTCACAAACCGATGTTCGGCGTGCCACCCGTGTTGAATGGATCATGCCTGTATCTTTTTTGGGTTTGGGGCCGGGCGGCTTGTTTGGTCACCTCCAGCGCACGTCGAGCACCCGTCTTACCTGTACTCATAGGATTCTCTGATATACAAAGTCCAATTAGCGGCAGCCGCCGTCCAGGCACAGTGTGAACCACTCCCTACAGAGACGTGGTGTCTTGGAGTCCCTTTGGGATTTTAGCTTGTGTGTTATTGTAGTGGACATACTTATAGGGGAGAGAATATCCTATAACCCGGGGATCAGTTCCTTTGCAGCAGTAATAGGTTGGGGGTGGGGGGGTTGTATTGGGGTCCTGCAGTTTATGTTTTTTCTTCTTCCAAACTCCAGACACCTCTCCTCATAGACATCCACTAGAGCCTCATCTGCTCCGGGATATGGCGGTGTACATATGGGGGGGGCCGAGGTGTAGGTAACACTGTTTGGGGGGGGGAGGGTAGGTGACACTGTGATTGGGGGGGGGGGAGGTGTAGTGACACTGTGATTGGGGGGGGTGGAGGTTGTAGGTGACACTGTATGGGGGGGGGAGGTGTAGTTGACCTGATTGATTGGGGGTGGAGGTGTAAGTTGACCTGTGATTGATTGGGGGGGGGAGGTGTAGGTTGCACACGTATTGATTGGGGGGGTGGGGAGGTGTAGTGTGCGTGACAACACTGTTGGATTGATTGGGGGGGGGAGGTGTAGGTGACACTGTGATTGATTGGGGGGGGGGAGGTGTAGGTGACCACTGTGATTGTTGGGAGGGGGGAGGTGTGGGTGACACTGTGATTGATTGGGGGGGGGAGGTGTAGGTGACACTCGTGAATGATTGGGGGGGGGAGGTGTAGGTGACAGACACTTGTGATGGGGGGGGGGAGGTGTAAGGTGACACTGTGATTGGTGGGGGAGGTGTGGTGACAGACTGTGATTGGGGGGGGATGTGTGTGGTGACACTGTTATTGGGGGGGGGATGTGTGTAGGTGACATTACTGTGATGGGGGGGGGGATGTTTGTAGGTACAACACTGTGATTGGGGGGGGATGTGTGTAAGGGTGACTGTGATTTGGGGGGGGATGTGTGTAGGTGAGACACTGTGATTGGGGGGACTTGTGTAGGAGGTGACACTGGGATTGGGGGGGGGGGGGATGTGGGTAGTGACCAGTGATTGGGGGGGGGATGTGTGTAGGTGACACTGTGATTGGGGGGGGGGATGTGTGTAGGTGACACTGTGATTGGGGGGGGGGGATGTGTGTAGGTGACACTGTGATTGGGGGGGGGGGTGTAGGTGATGTCACACAGGTGCAACTCATTATACGCCTTGGTTATTCCCGGCATATATGAGCCGTGCACCTGTGTGACATCACATGACCAGGCATCGGTTTATCCACAGGAAGTAAACAGTGAAGCTTCCTATAGAATGACAACAAGCAGAGATCCTGAAAACCATGAGAAGTAAAAAACTATTAGCTGAAGGTGAAGATATAATGAAATTTATTTGTAAATGAATAACAGAATTTTACAATTTGTAATTCTGACGAGTTTCTCCAATCTCTTCTTTATCCCATTTCCAGGTGCACAAAGGCAAGAGAATATGTGGACTCTCGGATGTGGGAAACCTCACGACCTTTGACCTCTGCAAGAAAGGAACCCGACAGCATCATCAGATCATCACTGGAGACCAATCGGTCCACAACATCTGAAGGAAGGAGAACTCAACATTGGTAACCACCTGTCCTCCCCGGACACCTTCCTGCCCCCTGAACACCGCCTGCCCCGGCACCTGCCTGCCTCCCGGACACCTGCCTGCCCCGGGACACCCTGCCTCCCCCGGACACCTGCCTGCCCCCGACACCTTCCTGCCCCGGACACCTGCCTCCCCACCACCAGGAGGCGACGATCACAGATGATGAGCACATAACTTCTCCTGACCTTCACTATTGACCTCATGTGGTTATTATAGATATTTCCCATCAGTTCAGTCTCTCGTATCTTTCAGGATGAAACTATAAACGAGAGCCATAAAAATAATCTCATCTGGGCACCTAAAAAAAAAATCATTATCTGGGTCGGGTAAGAAAATACCACAAACTTTTTTAGGAAAATGAAGTTCTGCAGCTGCTCCTTCCTCCCCACCTTCTCCCTATTTCTGGCGATCTAGTTGGTACATCCCTCTTACCTACACATTATGGTCCTTCCTTCTCCATAGCTGGAATGTTATTAGTTATTAAACAAAACTTGACAGATACATTGTAAGACCTTCTGGGAGATGGCTCTACTACAGTGTGAAGGTGAACTGGGTCCTTCCTCACCTAAACTACCTGAAGGTTCCATCCTCCAGGATACATAAACTAATATTTAATAATATAATAACCAATGATTTTATTGGAACTTGATACAATTACTCATGTTTGATGAGCTCCATGCGGTTTCCAGGCTTAGACCTCTCCAGAATCCAGCCCACCAGGATCCGTCGGGTCCCACAAGACGTCTCAATCTCCACCCCGTCCCAGAGTCAATGTAAATGTTCTTCTAGGACCATGAAAACTGGATTTTTCTCTTCTATAGGCAGCACATGGTGTGGTTTCCTCTCACAGGTACAATAACGCCCCGGAACTGTTTTCCCCTTCAGTATCACCCAACCTCTGACATCAGCCTTCCAAGGAAAATTTGGTAATTCAGGACGGATAGACTAATGCCGTGAAGGTCGGTCTTGAGTGAGGATCTGTCTCAGCATAGTTATCGCTTCTTGTGTGAATTCTCTCCAAACCACCGGTGGAGGAAAGTGGCTTGGACTACTCTGCCAGGAAACGTAGTCTCGGTAACATCTTTGTCTGCATGAATAGCGCGTCTCCAGGGAAAGGTAACCTGTCAGGATGACCAAAATAAGTACCACCCCCAAAGCCCAGGTGGTCCTATACCATGGACAGATCATATCCCCAATCTCTGAGGTCACATACTCGGGAGACATATACGGTATTATGAGACTGGGATCCGACCAGACTGCCTACAGCTTGGGTTGGCCCAAGTCCCGCACTTGATTTGATGGCAAGTCTTTGTCCCGAGGAAATCCTTGTCCGTCTTCAGTTCCCTGTGCCCAACCTTTCCCATGCATGAAGTCCAAAGCCCTGGAGATCTGCATCGCACATCTTTTCACAACATCTCTGGAAGTCCAACCCTGCAGAAACAATAGGAATCCTAGTGACCACACTTGTTACACACCTTGTAAACATGGTTATCGGACAGCGGAGGCAATGCTGGGGGTCAGTGCACAGAATAAGAATATGTTTTATAGAGAAGATATGAAGAACCTTTCTTACCTCAGACTGGATGAGATGATGTATTGTTCCTGCCGTGGCGAGCTCTTGGTCATCACGTAATAATCGATTGTATTAATGAAAATGGATACGTGGTAATTGATCCAAGGTTCTCCGGAGAGAGATGGACCAAGGAAGCTCATGAGGAACCGCTTGTATCATGGTCCTGTCCTTCCTCCACCAGCTTCAAACCAAGGTTACCGAAGAACCGCGATCAGCTGTTCCTCCAGGATTCTCACATGGAACCACTTATTCATCACCTCTGGTCATAGAAGAGGTGGATCCCACGAATCTCAGTGATTTTCAACCGTGTCCAACTCTGTTATTCCTATAGAGAGGAGCCAACAGCATGGATGTCCAGCGTGGATGACCGAGCCCTGGCAATCCCTATAGCACTCGGTGATCTCATCCACCTCCACGGTTTGGAAACATGGATCCTTGTGCTGCAGAATTTGTGAGCTGTCTTGTAATGGTCTACAAAAACCAAAAACGGCAGATTACTGATAGGAACAGAGGAAGGTTCAGTGTAACCTCATGTACTGATCACAATCCTGCAGAATATGGGAATATACTGGAGAAGCGGGTGCCCCCGCTGGAGAGATGAGCACCCGCCTGTCCTCCTCTCCACCTGCGCTCCAGCGGTCACAGCATCTCAGCTCCACTTCTACTTATACCTTGTAATCTCTGCCTGATGAAGGTCTGAATAAATAAGACTGAAACGTTGCAAAATAATTTTTTTTTGTTGGATTGTTATACTGTTTATTCTGGATTAAATCACTTCTTCGTCCTCAAGATTTGCGCTATCAGCAGTGCCGAGTTTCTCCTATATTGGTGTGTACCCTACTGATATGGGTCCTAGAGTCTTAAGACTATTTATAGTCATCATACGGTCATATGGACACAGCAGAGAAGACTCCATATACTAATAACAGCCTCTCGGAGATGGAGTTTCTATTCTTATACTTTTCATTAGATTACAGCTTATCCAGTATTTCACTTCACATCTATTTAAAGGACATCAACCACCTGGATGAAGGATTGTAAACAAAGTACAGTGACATTCTGGTGTGTGCTCCCTCTGGCAGGATCTGCTCTTCTGCTACTTCTTCTGACCCTGAGTTTGCAATAATCCTGAGGGGCTTCAGGCTCCATAGGTATTAATGGTTCCTAAGCCCCTCTGGCTCCATTTGCATAATTTTAAAGCTTTTCTTTTTCTAAAAACCAGGGCCTGGAATTTTAGGGAATAGCCCCATCTAGATCCTGCTAAGGGGGCAAGACCTAGTATTGTACATGCGGGGGGGGGGGTGCTTGGTTTACAATCCTGCATCCTTCTGGTAGATGTCCTTTTAAAAGCTGAATATTTATATAGATTGTGCGCAGAGAGACCAACTTCCCACAGAGAAACAATGAGCTCGCTAGCGCCCCCTTACTCTGACATGTGCAGTATCCCCCATTAGCTCTGATGTAGGTACAGGTTCTGGCTGCGGCGCTGGCCTTCTCATTCCATAGAGACACATTAGTTCCCTCTATACATTGTTATATAACACACTATTTACACATACACAGTTACAGCTTCCATAAAAGTTTACAATCTCCTTCAATTCCCTCCAGATGAGTGTGTTACAGTGTGAGGATCCCTATAGACTCCCTATGTGATAGTGTTACTCTTTCCTTCCTCCTCATCTCTCCTTCTATCTCATTCTCATCCATTATATAACCTTTCTATGCCTGAATCCATGGAAGTGTTTACTCTTGTAGTTTCTTCCGGTGTTTGGTTTTTCCTATCCCATCAGTTCTCGGTGCTATCTCCTATGCTAGTGGGAGCAATTCGTCTCATGAGTTTTTGCCCACTACCCACCCCTATTACCACATGGCGGCTATAAACCGTACATGTTAGTTTATTAACCCCTTACTGCTCATGCTGTAGCGTCTGGGCTCATATTACTACAGCAAGTCTACCGGTAACTCCTTGATCAGTGTAAAGCCGCCATCACTTGCTGGGGATAGTCAGTCAGGGAGCGGCGATCTGTCGCTGTTATTCTTCCGAAGACCCCAGGCTGATCCCGTGTTAACCTAATCATTACAATTCGCTAATCAGCACATTGTAATGAAGAGGAGGAAATCCACATATACAGCCTCCCCCTGGTTACGTACAAGATGGGTTCGTAGGTTTGTTCCTTAAGAATTTGGAGTACGTCAGAACCGTAATACTTTTATTATTGTAACCCTAGTCAATTTTTTTGGTCTCTGTGACATTATTTTTAATTAAAAATTTGTCATAAGAACCATGATAACAATAATCTTAATTACAGATGCCCTGTGATAACGTTATAGATGTTTATTGAGCCTAGGACAAATAAGGAAATCCAGAGGTCTGTTTTAACTAAAGGTTCGTCTGTAATCAGACGTCTAAGTAGGGGACCGCCTTTACTACCATACTGTAGTATGGCAGTAGATGATAGGATCGTCAGACCACCTAGGGTTAAAGTACCCTATGAGTCTGAAAAATAGTAAATAAAAGAAAATTATAATAAAACCTAAACATTCAAATCCAGCCACATTCCGTAAAACTGATATATAAATAAACCAGAATGACATAAACCCATAGGTATCGCCACATCCAAAACTACCACCCGCTCTATCAAATGATATTAAGTTTTTTTTTTACTTCGTTTAAATCCCGTAACAGAATAGCGCCCAAAGTCAAAAAATGGTCTTTTTTGCATTTTGATAATGGGGGAAAAAAATCAAGCTATGAAAGGTTTGTACAGTCCTAAGTAGGATAGCAATGAAAAGATCATACAAACGTGACAACAAAATGACACCACCCACAGCTCCGGACCCAAAGTAGAAGGTTATTATCTCCGTAAGATGCAAAAAAAATAAAATATTAAAAATACGTTGTACAGGAGGTTTTTCATTTTTGTAATGTATGAAACATATAAAACCTGTACCATTTTATTATCACCACAATACGCAACCGCCCCAGAGAATAAAGTAGACCTGTCATTTGTGCGCAGAGTTAAAGCGTAAAATCTAAGCCCACAGAAATGGCTCAAATTCGTTTTTTCACCATTTAAACTGCATTTGGAATTTTTTTTCCCTTTCCCGCTTCCCAGTCACGACATGGATAATAAAAATCCCATCACTATGAAGTGCAATTTGTTACACCGAAAAAATCCATCACCAGCTCCTGCCATGGGAAAATCAAAAAGTTTGTTTGAAGGTGGGAGAGCGAAAAATAGAATTAAAAAACAAAAAAGGCCTGGGTGTTAAATTTGCAGTAAACATACACAACAACCCGATGTGACTTGTGGTCTGCCATAAGGTGAAGTGTTTCTCCTCTTATTATTGATGAGAACTCGTGGCATTAGACATGTACATGTGCCTGGTTATTATGATTATTTCGGTGTCTTTTCCTCCTTTGGGGGTCTGTATTTCTGGGTCATTGCCTAAAGATCTTTTTCAAATCACATTGGTGGAGGGAAAATTTTCTATCCACCCATGTATAGCGACCTGTATAGGTAACGGTGTATATTGACGGTGGATGGGACGGTGTATAGGACAATGTATAGGGACGATGTATAGGGACGATGTATAGGGACGATGTATAGGGACGATGTATAGGGACGATGTAAGGACGTTGTAATAGGGACGATGTATAGGGACGATGTATAGTGAAATGTATAGGGACATGCCGTGGGTCAGGCCCTGTCCAGCTAAGGTCATGATTCATACTTGATGTCCCCTGTTCGCTCTCCTGCCAGCTCATCCCCTTGCCATGTGATGAGAAGCCGCTCCGTCCTTCACTACTGTCAGATATTTTGGGTCTAGCTCCCGCTTATCTCCTGTTCTGTCTGCCTGGAGTCTCTTCTCAGGGAAATCCTATAAACCAGGTCCCTGGGAACCGAGCCCAAATTATAGGACATTTATACTAAGCCTATAGCATCTGAGCGTCGCGTCTCCTGTTCTGCGGTTTGGGAATAACCCTTAGGTGATCTGATAGCACTGGAGACCGGGTCCTGGGTCTTGGTTTTGGTCTCATCCCCTGGTACTGGGAGCCATAAAGAGTTAATCTGAACTGGAGGTCATTACTCCCACTAGGACCATTAGGAGGACATCAAGACGCCATGAGATGAATGAAGTCCTCACCTTGTCCAGGTCCTGGAGACCCCATTGGTTGAATGAGAGACCTGGATCAGAACACAAGGGTCCCGGGAGGTCCACTCACCAGTGTTTACAGTTAGGAAATTTGCTATGACTTAATTATCTTCACTTTTTGTCCTCGCTCATGTTCTCGCTGATGTCACCAAACAGAAGCTCCGCCCATGTTTATAGGGAATAAAGACATTTTATAGGCCGGACATGTTTCTGCGGGTCCGGAGCCCTAAAGGGGGTCACCATTAATGTGGAATATTCTCCTCTAATTTCACACATTCCAGATCTACAATTAGCTGCTAAATGTGCCTATAAAGCGGCTTAGAGTCCCCCCCCTTCCCCATGGCTGAGCATGCAGGTATCCTGACCCCCCCCCCCCCATGGCTGAGCATGCAGGTATCCTGACCCCCCATGGCTGAGCATGCAGGTATCCTGACCCCCCCCCCAATGGCTGACATGCCGGTATCCTGAACCCCCCATGCTGAGCATGCATGTATCATCCTGATATCCTGACCCCCCCCCCATGGATGAGCATGCAGGTAATCCTGACCCCCCCCCCCCCCATGCTGAGCATGCAGATATCCTGACCACCCCCCATGGCGAGCAAGCAGTATCGCCTGACCCCCCCCCATGGCTGAGCATGCAGGTATCCTGCCCCCCCCCCATTGTTGAGATGTCATGTATCCTTGCCCCCCCCCCCCATGGCGGAGCATGCAGGTATCCTGAACCCCCCTGGATGATTATTCAGGTATCCTGAACCCCCCCCCATGGCTAGCATGCAGTATCCTGACCCCCCCCCCCATGGCTGAGCATGCAGGTATCCTGACCCCCCCCCCCCATGGCTTAGCATGCATGTATCCTGACCCCCAATGGCTGAGCCAGCGGTATCCTGACCCCCCCCCCCCATGGCTGACTGCAAGGTATCCCTGACCCCCCCATTGCTGAGCATGCATGTATCCTGACCCCCCCCCCATGATGAGGCATGCGAGGTATCCGACCCCGCCCCCCCCCCCATGGCTGAGCATGCATATATTCCGCCCCCCCATGGCTGATCATGCAGGTATCCTGAACCCCCCCCCCATGGATGAGCCTTGCAGGTATCCTGCCCCCCCCCATTGTTGAGATGCAGGTAATCTGCCCCCCCCCCATGGCGATCATGCAAGGTATCCTGACCCCCCATGGATGAGTATTCAGGTATCCTGACCCCCCCCCCCAGGCTGAGCAGCAGGTATCCTGACTCCCCCCCCCCCCCATGGCTGAGCATGCAGGTAGCCTGCCACACCCCCATGGCTGAGCATGCAGGTATCCTGACCCCCCGCCCCCATGGCTGAGCATGCAGGTATCCTGACCCCCCCATGGCTGATCATGCATGTATCCCTGACCCCCCCCCCCCCATGGATGAGCCATGCAGGTTCCTGCCCCACCCCCCGCCCCTGCGAGCATTCAGTTATCCTGACCCCCTTACCCCCCCCCCCTGTCTGAGCATGCCGGTACGCTGACCCCCCCCTTCCATGGCTGTAGCATGCAGGTATCATGACCGACCCCCCGCCCCATGGCTGAGCATGCAGGTATCCTGACCCCCCATGGCTGAGCATGCAATGTATCCTGACCCCCCCCCTGGATGAGCATGCAAGGTATCCTGACCCCCCCAGGCTGATCATGCAGGTATCCTGCCCCCCCATGACTAAGCATGCAAGGTATCCTGACCCCCCCATGGCTTAGCATGCATGTATCCTGCCCCCCCCACCATGGACTACGCATTCAGGTATCCTGCCCCCCATTGACTGAGCATGCCAGGTATCCTGACCCCCCTGGCTGAGCATTCATGTATCCTGACCCCCCCCCCCCCCCATAGCTGGCATGCAGGTATCCTGACCCCCCCCCTCCCCATGGCTGGCATGCAGGTATCCTGACCTTCCCCCCATGGCTAGCATGCGGTATCCTTCCCCCCCATTGCTGATCCATAAGCATGTACCTGCCCCCCCCCCCATTGTTGGAATGAGGTATCCTGCCCCCCCCTTATGGCTGAGCATTCAGTATCCTGACCCCCATGAGAGCATGCAGTTATCTCCTGACCCCCCCCCCCCCCATGGCTGAGCATGCGTATCCTGACACCCCCCCCATGGCTGAGCATGCGGTATCCTGACCACCCCCCATGGCTGAAGCATGCGTTATCCTGACCCCCGCCCCATGGTCTGAGCCTTCAGGTAATCCTGACCCCCCCATGGCTGAGCCTGCAATGTATCCGGACCCCCCCCCCGCCATGGATGAGCATGCATGTCTCCTGACCCCCCCCCCCATGGATGAGCATGCGGTATCCTGACCCCCCGCCCCATGGCTGAGCAATGCAGGTATCCTACCCCCCCGCCCCATGGCTGAGCGGCAGTATCCTGACCCCCCCATGGCTGAGCATGCATGTGTCCCCTGTACCCCCCCCCCCCCATGGATGAGCATGCAGTTATCCCTGAACCCCCCTGGTGTAGCATGCAGGTATCCTCCCCCCCCCCCATGACTAAGTATGCAGGTAGCTCTGACCCCCCATGTCTGAGCAATGCAGGTATCCTGCCCCCCCATGCAAGCATGCAGGTATCTCCCCCCCCCCATGACTGAGCATGCAGGTATCCTTACCCCCCCCCCATGGCTAGCATGCCAGGTAAGCCTTACCCACCCCCCCCCCCCATAGCTATCCATGCAGGTATCCTGACCCCCCCCCCTCCCCCATGGCGACATGCAGGTATCTCTGACCCCCCCATGGGGTGAGCATGCATGTATCCTGCCCCCCCCCCCCCCCATGTATGAGCATGCAGGTATCCTGACCCCCCATGGATGAGCATGCAGGTAGCCTACCCCCCATGGATTGATCATTGAGGGATCCTTGACCCCCCACCTCATGGCTGAGCACATAGCAGGTATCCTGACCCCCCCCCCCCCACCATGGCGCATCAATGCAGGTATCCTGCCCCCCCCCCCCCCACCCCCCATGCTGGGCATGCAGGTATCCTGACCCCACCATGGCTGAGCATGCAGGTATCCGCCCCCCTCCATTGTGTGAGAATGCAGTCTCCTGCCCCCCCCCCCCCCCATGGCTGAGCATGCAGTACCGACCCCCCAATGGCTGACATGCATGTATCCTCCCCCCCCCCATGACTAAGCATGCATGGTATCGGCTGACCCCCCACTGCTGAGCATCGGTATCCTGCCACCTCCCCCAATAGACACTGCAGGTATCCTCCCCCTCCCCCCCCACCCCCATGACTTGAGCATGCAGGTCTCCTGACCCCCCCCCCCCCCCCCCCCCCCCATGCTGAGCATGCAGGTATCCTGACCCCCCCCCGCCCCCTCCCCCCACCCCCCCTCCCCTTTTGCAACCATTGTCGCCATGTTGATAAATATCTGGTCACATACTTGGGGCTCATACGTCCCCCATAGACAGTAATGGCGGCCGGCGGCGGTGCGGGGACACACGTGTGAGATGGAGCATGCTGTATCTTTTTGGGAGTGCGCGGCTGTTTCCTATGGGAAGAGGAGGGGTCACCTCCAGCGCACGGCGAGCACCGCGTCTACATGTACCATAAGAGATTCTCTGATATACAAAGTCCAATTAGCGCAGCCTCCAGGCACCAGTGTGAACACCTCCCTACAGAGACGTCTCGCTATGGAGACTCCGGGGCTGATGCATCCACTGACGTCTGTGCAAGATGCTGGTTCCAGGATTTTCTGATGAATATTTGATGCGTCTTTGGGATTTAGCTTTGTGTGTTATATTGTAGTGACATAAATATAGGGGAGATAATAAATCCTATAACCCGGGGATCAGTTCCTGCAGCAGTAATAGGGGCTGAGTATTGGTGCTCTGGACACTTCCTATCAGGGTCCATATAATGTCTCCTCCTCATACAGAGAGCAGGACTATATATATATATATTAGGGGCACACTGGACTATAGACTGTATATTATACTGGGGG
>WNYA01000916.1:0-37176 GCA_019512145.1 Engystomops pustulosus | reverse complement strand
GGGGGGGGCACACTGGACTATATACTGTATATTATACTGGGGGAGGGGGGGGGTTGTATTGGGGCCTGTGGGTTTAAGTTTTTCCTCATAGACATCCATAGAGACCTCATCCTGCTCTGGGATATGGCTGTAGTATATAGGGGGATGTGTAGTAATGTCTTGGTCATGTGATGTCACACAGGTGCGCGGCTCATTATATTCTTGGTTATTCCCGGCATATAATGAGCCGTGCACCTGTGTGACATCACATGACCAGGCATCGGTTTATCCACAGGAAGTAAACAGTGAAGCTTCCTATAGAATGACAACAAGCAGAGATCCTGAAAACCACGAGGAGAAAAAAAGTGTTTTCTGGAGGTAAAGATATAAGAAGTTTTATTTGTAAATCTCTGACGAGTTTCTCCAATCTCTTCTTTATCCCATTTCCAGGTGACACAAGGCAGAGAATATGTGACTCCTCGGGATGTGGAAACCTCACGACCTGTGACCTCTGCAAGAAAGGAACCCGACAGCAGCATCAGATCATCACTGGAGACCATCGTCCACAACATCTGAGGGAAGGAAACTGCCACATAGTAACCACCTGCCTGCCCGGACACCTGCCTGCCTGCCCGGGACACCTGCCTGCCTGCCTGCCCGGGACACCTACCTGCCTGCCTGCCCGGACACCTGCCTGCCCCACCACCAGGAGGCGACGATCAGCAGATGATAACAGTAACTTCTCCTGACCTTCACTATTGAGCATCATGTGGTTATTATAGATATTTCCCATCAGTTCTAGTTTCTCGTATCTTTCAGGATGAAAAGAAATAAACGAGATCCTAAAAATAATCATCATCTGGGACACCTAAAAAAACTAAATCATTATCTGGGTCAGGTAAGAAAATATTATACATTTCTATATAAAAGGTCAACTTTCCCTTGGACGTCCGCTCCACTTTGTGCTCCTCCTCATCTTCTCTGCTCGGTCATCACTTTTTCACCCTGTCCAGCAGAAAGACAAAACCCTCAAGAGAAAAAACTATTAAAACTTTCCAAATTTAAAACTGATCCGTGTCCTAAAAAAGTCCTCAAGAAACCTTTCGATTAAAAGAAACTTTTCAGGAAAATGAAATTCCCAAAGAAGTTCTGCAGCTGCTCCTGTCCTCCACCACCTTCTCCTATATCTGGAGATCTAGTTGGTCACATCCCTCTTACCTACATATTATGGTCCTTCCTTCTCCATTGCTGGAGGCACAAAAACTCTAAATTATTACTAGTTCTGGAGAATTGTATTCAGTTTAGTGGATGTGTTACTAAGAAAACCTGGACAGATACATTGTAGGACCTTCTGGGAGATGGATTCTACTTAGTAGTGAAGGTGAACTGCAGGTCCTTCCATCACCTTCCATTTCTAAACGACCTGAAGATCCATCCTCCAGGATACATATAACTAATATATAATAATATAATAACCAATGATTGTATTGCAACTTGTGATACATTACTCATGTGTGATGAAGCTCCATGCGGTTCTCAAGGCTGTAGACCTCTCCAGAATTCCAGCCACCAGGATCCTTTGGGGTCCCACAAAGACGTCTCAAATCTCCACCTCAGATCCCAGAGTCAATGTAAAATGTTCTTCCAGGACCATGAAAACTGGATTGTTCTCCTCTATAGCAGCGCATGGTGTGGTTTCCTCCTCACCAGGTACGTTAACTACCTGGAACTGTTCCTCGTCGGTATCACCAACCTCATAGACATCAGCCTTCCAAGGAAAATTGAGGTAAATCAGGACGGAGAGAACTGAATGCCGTGAAGTCGGGTCTTGAGTGAGGTCTAAACGACCTGAAGATCCATCCTCCAGGATACATATAACTAATATGTAATAATATAATAACCAATGATTGTATTGGAACTTGTGATACATTACTCATGTTTGATGAAGCTCCATGCGGTTCTCAAGGCTGTAGACCTCTCCAGAATTCCAGCCACCAGGATCCTTTGGGGTCCCACAAAGACGTCTCAAATCTCCACCTCAGATCCCAGAGTCAATGTAAAATGTTCTTCCAGGACCATGAAAACTGGATTGTTCTCCTCTATAGCAGCACATGGTGTGGTTTCCTCCTCACCAGGTACGTTAACTACCTGGAACTGTTCCCCGTCAGTAACACCATCCTCATAGACATCAGCCTTCCAAGGAAAATTGAGATAATTCAGGACGGAGAGAACTGAATGCCGTGAAGTCGGGTCTTGAGTGAGGAGCTGGCTCAGCATAGTTATCGCTTCTGGTGTGAATTCTCTCCAAACCACCGGTGGAGGAAAGTGGCTTGGACTACTCTGCCAGGAAACGTAGTCTCGGTACATCTTGTCTGCATGAATAGCGCGTCTCCAGGGAAAGTAACCTGTCAGGATGACAAAAAGAAGTACCCCAAAAGCCCAGGTGTCTATACCAGGGAACAGGATCAAGTATTCACCATCTCTGAGGTCACATAACTCGGGAGACATATACGGTATTATATGAGACATGGATCCGACCAGACTGCCTACAGCTTGGGTTAGGCCAAAGTCCCCGAGCTTGATTTGATGGCAGTCTTTGTCCATGAGGAGAACATTGTCCGGCTTCAGGTCCCTGTGCACCAAACCTTTCTCATGCATGAAGTCCAAAGCCCTGGAGATCTGCATCGCACATCTTTTCACAACTTCTTCTGGAAGTCCAACCTGCAGAAACAAGAGGAATCCTGAGTGACACTTGTTACACCTTGTACATGGTTATCGGACAGCGGAGGAGATGCTGGGGGTCAGTGCACAGAATAAGAAGATGTTGTATAGAGAAGATATGAAGAAGCCTTTCTTACCTCAGACTGGATGAGATGATGTAGTGTTCCTGCCGGGGCGAGCTCTTGGGTCATCACGTAATAATCCATTGTGTTAATCAGCGTAACTAGGAGAGGCTGGGCCCCACAGCAGATTTCTGCATGGGGCCCCCTTCATCTTAAAAAATATATACACATATTTGGCGCCAGTTGGCATAGTCATGATTGTAATCGAAGTCTGGCTTTGTGCAAGAATTCACAATTATGTCACTGCTTCTACGCCAGACAATTGGCATAAGCTGTGATAAATCTCCCCCATATAGAATTTATGTACATAATATACTTCTACATACAATATATACAAACCCTATATACACACATACATACAGTATAAACACACCATATACACACATACTGCATAAACATACATGTAGCATAGAAATCATGCATATAGTATATACACATCATACATCGTATACACACACACACACACACATATATATACAGCATATACAGACACACATATAGTATATACACATCATACATCGTATACACACACACATATATACAGCATATACTTACCAGAAGATGTATCCTCTCTGCAGCCTCCTCTGATGATAGTTTGTGGTGCTCGGGAACTCCCTCCTCCTGGAGCCGAGTCTCTCTGCCCCTGACTCCCCGGGAGCCCATAGTTCTCTGGCCGGCTTGTGTTTCATGCTGTGTCCCAGGGGCTGCTGCTTCCTCGAGGCCCCAGAGGCTCAGCAGCGCTGTGTCCAGACAGTACAGCAGGGAGCACCCCGGGCATCGCTGCTGCTGTATGAGCACTGGCCGGGAGAACAGTACTCTAGGAGGAGGAGAGCCGGCTGCAGGAACTCACGGGGACTTAGAGCGTACGGACCGCCGGACCTGTGCCAATGTATGTGGCCCCCCGGGGGGGGGGGGGGGGGTGGGACCATCATCCACCTCTGCCTGAGGCTATAGGTGGCGCACTCCCTTCTCCTCTCTGTGGTGGATCCCAAAGTGAAGTTGCGGCAGAGTCAGGCGCGGGACCTCCCGGGCCCCGTAGCCACCACTACGGCTGTAGTTACGCCACTGGTGTTAATGAAAATGGGATACGTGGTAATGAATCCAAGGTTCTCCGAGAGAGAGATGGACAAGGACAGTTCCATGAGGAACGCTTGTATCTTGGTCCTGTCCTTCCTCACCAGCTTCAAAGCCAATGGTTTACCTGAAGAACAGAAGAATCAGATGTTACCTCCAGGATCTCACATGGAAACCTTATTTCATCACCTCTGGTCATAGAAGAGGTGGATCCCACTAATATCAGTGGATTTCAGCGTGTCCAACTTATTATTCCTATAGGAGATGAGCCACCAGCAGGGATGTCCAGCAGTGGGATCTCCCTCTTGTGATGTCTGAGGCCTCCTGAATGTACAGAAGGGATAAGAACCTCAAGCAGGGAACACGGCAAGAACTTCACTATTTATTCTTTCCCACCACCACCAGGGGTTCTCTGTTATATCCAGACACATAAGACGTCTTCTGCCAACACTACTGACTACAATAGAACAAGACAAGGAATGGACAAGTTAGAACTTCCTGATCCTCACCTCCCCCATTTATGTATCCGGAGGAAGGTCAATGGACAATCGTGAGTCCCCATGAACAGATTCACTGCAATCAGCAGATTTGGAGGATTTCCATCTCCTGTGTATGAGAGACTTCAGTCTACATGTGTGTCCAGCTTTATCACCTTGTGCACTTACCTGTAATCTTGTCCTGTGCCAGCAGGACCTGACCATAGGTAGTATATAGAGGATATGGCGGTAGTATATAGAGGATATGGCGGTGGTATATAGAGGATATTATCTCCCCCAGCAGGTGAGGTCGGGAGTCAGAGGACGGCGCTGTCACTAGATGACATATCGGACAGGACGGCGTCAGACACGGGGGAGTAATATTGGGGGAAGCGGCCGCTCATCTTATGTGTATGGAGATGTCCTCATCCTCTCCCCATAGCAGGAGCTGGAGGAAGAGGCTGCACCCATATTGTGTGTGTATGGGGGGGGGACATTTATCAGATAATTGTAGATCTGGATGTGACATTAGAGGAGAATATTCCACATTAGATGGTGACCCCCTTTATGGGTCCGGACCCTCCAGACAATGTCCGGCTATAAAATGTCTATTTCCCTATAAACATGGGCTGAGTTTCTGTTTTGGTGACATCAGGAGAACATGAGACGAGACAAAAGTGAAGATAATTAATGTCATTAGCAATTTCCTAACTGTAAACACTGGTGAGGTGGACCCTCCAGGACCCCTTGTGTTCTGATCCAGGTCCTCTCATTCCATAACAATGGGGTCTCCAAGACTGGACAAGGTGAGGACTTCATTATCATCTCAATGGCGTCTTGATGTCCTCCTAATGGTCCTAGATGGGCAGCGACCTCCAGGCCATGGAGCTGCTCCTGTATATAACATCCAGGCAGGAGATGGGTCACTCAGGTTATTCTGGAGAATCTCTCAGATAAGCTCGGAGAGGACACAAGTGTCTTCTTATCCTGGAACATCCAACAGCGACTTCATTCATCTACTCGGAGACATCAACTGTACCGGAGAACATCTTCACCAGAACCAGAACCACAGAACTAAGGTGAGACCGGGCCCCCAGGGCTTTCTGCTAGATGTTATTACTGATGGGTTTGGGGTTTTCTCCACTGCTGGTTGTGGCCACGTTCTGCTCATCCACGTTTTCTCCGGGTGATATTATGGAAGGTTCCATCTTCTCCCCTTTACTTCATATATCAAGTATTTCTATTCAGTAACATCAGGATATTGTTACATTTCTTATATGTTTCATTACATTATTTCTCATTACTGCCTGATATAGAAACATCCAGTGATACAAAATCTCCATGTAATCTGCAGAGAGACCCCGAGCTACTGAGAGCCAGGAGCTCACTAGCGCCCCCTATCTCCAGCATGTGCAGTATCTTACACATAGCTCTAATACAGGGGCAGGTTCACTGGTCGTTATATTCCTATTACATCTTTCCTGCTGGGTCGCTATACATTGTCTCTATACATTGTCCCTGTACATTGTCCCTATACCACAATATTTACAAATACACAGTTACTTTACACAAACACTGAAAAGTTACAATTCCCATTCTCCATCCCCTGGGACCTGTGTGTGAGGATCCAATAGACCTCCCTGTGGAATAGCAGAGATTTAACTCTTTCCTCACCATCTTCTTCCATTATACATAACATAGGTGACATACATTATACCCGGGGTCATGGCAGGGATTCACTGCTGTCACTTCTCCGGGTTTTCCTTTTTCATGATTCTTTTGTAGTTTCTTTGTGTGATGTTTGTGCTCATGACTGAGGGGGATCATTAAGTCTAATTTCCATCTGCCTTAGTTTTTGCCCAATATCCAGCCCCCCCCCCCCCCTATACACTATACTGCACCCAGTACTTGTGGTATTGGAGGTAAAATAACCTCTGGTGTTACATTGTGTCCTCTTGTGAGATGTCAGATGTTTCTCCTTTTATTTATTGAATAATTTTGGCATTAGACATGGAAATGTATCTTGTAATGTAAGTGATTAGAAAATTGTATCTTTACCGCATTCTATGTCTCTCCAAATATAAAGGAATAAGATCCGACTTCCTCTGTTCTTCATAGATCTCTCTGTAGGACTTTATCTCTTCTCTTATGTTTTGTATCTCTAGTTATCTCTTTCTATATTTGGTGGAGTCTTTGTGGTGGATAGAAATTTTCCCTCCACAATTTACATTTGAAAAAGATCTTTAGGCAATGAACCAGAATATACAGACCCCCAAAGGAGGAAAAGACCCCGAAATAATCACTAATAACCAGGCACATGTCCATGTCTAATGCCAAGAGTCTCATCAATAATAAGAGGAGAAACATCTCTCATCTTATGGCAGGACACAATGTAACATCAGGGGGTATTTTACCTACAAATGTAATAAACTAACATGTACATCATAGCGACCATGTGGTAATCTGGATATTGGGCAAACAATCATTAGACTGAATGACCCCCACTCAGCCATAAGGAGATGAGCACAAAGAACTGATGGAGATTAGCTTCTCATCACATGGCAAGGGGATGAGCTGGCAGGAGAGCGAACAGGGGACATCAAGTATGAATCATGACCTTAGCTGGACAGGGCCTGACCCCCGGCCTGACCCTACACATTGTCTCTATACATTGTCCCTATACATTGTCTCTATACATTGTCCCTATACATTGTCTCTATACATTGTCCCTATACATTGTCCCTATACAGTACACTGTCCCTATACATTGTCCCTATACAGTACATTTGTCCCTATACATTGTCCCTATACATCGTCGCAATACGTCGTCCCTATACGCCGTCTCTATACATTGTGTCTATCCATTGTGGCTATACATTGTCTCTATACATTGTCTCTATACATTGTTATATACCACAATATTTACAAATACACAGTTACTTTACATAAACACTGATAAGTTACATTTCCCATTCTCCATCCCCTGGGACCTGTGTGTGAGGATCCAATAGACCTCCCTGTGGAATAGCAGAGATTTAACTCTTTCCTCACCATCTTCTTCCATCTCTTCTATTATACATAACATAGGTGACATACATTATACCCGGGGTCATGGCAGGGATTCACTGCTGTCACTTCTACAGGTTTTCCTTTTTCATGATTCTTTTGTAGTTTCTTTGTGTGATTTTTGTGCTCATGACTGAGGGGGATCATTAAGTCTAATCTTCATCTGCCTTAGTTTTGCCCAATATCCAGCCCCCCCCCCCCCCTATACACTATACTGCACCCAGTACTCTTGGAGGTAAAATAACCTCTGGTGTTACATTGTGTCCTCTTGTCAGATGTTTCTCCTTTTATTTATTGAATAATTTTGGCATTAGACATGGAAATGTATCTTGTAATGTAAGTGATTAGATAATTGTATCTTTACCGCATTCTATGTCTCTCCAAATATAAAGGAATAAGATCCGACTTCCTCTGTTCTTCATAGATCTCTCTGTAGGACTTTATTTCTTCTCTTATGTTTTGTATCTCTAGTTATCTCTATCTATATTTGGTGGAGTCTTTGTGGTGGATAGAAATTTTCCCTCTACAATTTACATTTGAAAAAGATCTTTAGGCAATGACCCAGAATATACAGACCCCCAAAGGAGGAAGAGACCCCGAAATAATCACTAATAACCAGGCACATGTCCATGTCTAATGCCAAGAGTCTCATCAATAATAAGAGGAGAAACATCTTATGGCAGGACACAATGTAACATCAGGGGGTATTTTACCTGCAAATTTAACCCCCTAATGACCTGGCCTTTTTTCTGTTTTTTTTTTAAATACTATTTTTCACTTCCCACCTTCAAAAATCTATAACCTTTTTATTTTTCCACATAAAGAGCTGTTTTTGGACTTGTTTTCTGAGTAACAAATTGCACTTCCTAGTGATGGTATTTATTATTCCATGTCGTGTACTGGGAAGCGGGAAAAAATTCCAAATGCAGTGGAAAAAGGCATATGTGCCGTATTCTTGTGGGCTTGGATCTTACGGCTTTCACTGAGCGCCCCAAATGACAGGTCTACTTTATTCTTTGGGTTGGTACGATCATGGGGACACCACATTTGTGTAGGTTTTATAATGTTTTCAAACATTTACAAAGATTAAAACCTCCTGTACAAATTATTTTATTTTGCCATCTTCTGGCGCTAATAACTTTTTTATACTTTAGTGTCCGGAGCTGTGGGTGGTGTCATTTTTTGCAAATTTTTATGATCTTTTCATTGCTATCATATTTAGCATTGTACAACCTTTTATCACTTATTGATTTTTTTTTTAAATATTTTCCAAAATGGCAAAAATAAAATGCTGTTTTTGACTTTGTGCGCTATTTTCTGTTACGGGGTTAAAACGCAGTAAAAAAAAGTTACTATATTATGATAGATCGGGCATTTTTGGATGCAGCGATACCTAATGTGTTTATGATAATTACTGTTTATTTATATCAGTTCTAGATAAAGGGGGATGATTTGAATTAAGTTTTTTTTATTATAATTTTTTTTTAAACTTTAATTTTTACTATTTTTTATTTAACCCTAGATTGTCTGATCGATCCCATGATATACTGACATTCTACAGTATGGCAGTATATGGGGATTTTCCACCTCATTACAATGTGCTGATTGCAATGATAGGGTTAACATGAGTCAGCCTTGGGTCTTCGGAAGACCAGAGGTTCTAACGGCGACAGATTGCCACTCCCCGATGACTATCCCCAGCAAGATGGCAGCTTTACACAGATCACAGGTGTTACCGGTAAGTCTTTCCTGTAATATGTAGCACAGACTTTCCGGCTATGGAGAGAGCTCAGCCCGTGATCTCTCTCCATGCACCAGGACCAGACGCGCGCTGTAACTTACTATAAAGTTTATTGGTAATAATGGAAGAGATAGAAGGAGATGGTGAGGAAAGAGATAACACTATCACATAGGGAGGTCTATAGGATCCTCACGAGAGACAAAACACTTTCCCACAGAAGAACAAGGAGCTGCTAGCGAAAAACTTAACTCCGGGGCAGTATTTCATACCCATTTAGCTCTGAAATTGTGTAGGGACGGGGTTCTTTGGTTCTTTCTGCTGCTGTCGCGGCCTTCTCTTCCCATAGAGACACATTAGGGTTCCCTATAACATGTGTTTTATATAACACAATATTTACAATTACACAAGTTACATCCTCAGGAAAAGTTTACACAATTCTCCTTCATTCCCACTTCCCGTGATATCAGTTGGGTAACCAGTTGAGGGATATCCTGGAGGGAATGAAGGAGAATTGTAACTTTTCTGGGATGTAACTGTGTATTTGTAAATATTGTGTTATATAACAATGTATAGAGGGAACTAATGTGTCTCTATGGAAGAGAAGGCAGCGACGCAGCAGAACCCGTCCCTACATCAGAGCTAAATGGTAGGATACTGCACCGGAGTAAGGGGGCGCTAGCGAGCTCATTGTTCTCAGTGAGAAGTTGTCTCTCTGCGGCACACATGGACCTGTGTGTTACGTTCTGGAGGGTTTCCAGTATATTCCCATATTCTGCAGGATTGTGATCACTACATGATGTTACACTGAACCTTCTCTGTTCCTATCAGTAATCTGCAGTTTTTGTAGACCATTTACCAAGGACCAAGCCTCACACATTCTGCAGCCACAATGGATCCATGTTTCCAAACTGTGGAGGTGGATGAAATCACCGAGTGCTATAGGATTGTCCAGAGGCTCGGTCATGGGACCTATGGTCAGGTCCTGCTGGCACAGGACAAGATTACAGGTAAGTGCACATGCATCCTCAGAGTGAATCACACGTCCTTACTCCCTTTCCTACTGTAAACAGGTGCAGGTGGACCCTCCCGACCCCTTGTGTTCGGATCCATAACAATGGGGGTACTCTCCAAGACTATGGACAAGTGAGGGACTTCATTACACACAATCCTCACGTGGCGTCAGACCACTTTGATGTCCTCCTAATGGTCCAGCTGTGGGAGACCCATCCCAGGCCAGGGAGCTGCTCCTTAATATAACATCCAGGTATAGATGGGTCAGCATCAGTCTATTCTGGAGACAATCTCTCAGAGAAGCTCGGAAGAGGACCAAGGGGCGGCTGATCCGGAGCCATCCACACGCCTTGCAGGCATCTACTTCAGAGACATCAACTGGACCGAAAACTGCGGCAACCAAACCAAACTACAGATAACATAAGTGAGACCGGGCGCGGCAGAAATGCATTTGAAAACAGTGGCGTCTCTTATGCATTGAGAATGTTGTCTTGTTTAAGTGAAAAAATGAGTTAGGGCCCCCAGGCTTGCTGCTAATATTTAATGACTGCGGGTATATGCGGTGTTTTTATCTCACACTGCTAGGTGTCGCCACGTTCTGGCGCGTCCACGTTGCTCCGGTGGATATTATGGAAGTTCCCTCGCTCACCCTGTTACTGGCTTAGATCAAGGAGTGTTCCCTATTGCAGTGACAGCAGGATATTGTTTACATTTCTAGAGGGGCCATGGCGTTCCTTTGTCGCAGTACTGCCTAAATTAGAAAAATCCAGTGGAGACAAATCTCCGGGAGCGGCAAGAGACCCCGAGCTAACACTGAGCAGCCAGGAGCATCCTAGCGCCCCCTATCTCCAGCGACGGGCCGTACGTACTAAAGACTGTAGTCGCTAATACAGGGGCAGGTTCACATAATCGTAATATTCCTATTACATCGTGCCCTGCGTGTCCCTAGCTTTTTCTCTATACATTGGCTCGATACAATGGTCCTATACATTATCCTATACATTGTCCCTATAGCTTGGGCCTCTATTACCATGGTCACTAGACATTGTCCCAGACATTGTTGGTCAGACATTGTGCGCGAGAACCTGTTTATATCCAAATAGGTAAAATACACATTACTTTACACAAACACGACAGTTACAGTCCCAGTCGCCATCCCCTGGGACCTGGGTTTGAGTAGCCAAAGGAGACCGACCGCTGGGGGTGTAGGTGGGGAAGAGGTCAGAGAGGAGTAAAGCCTTGACTTAGCGGTCTCCTTCCTTCCTCCCCATCTTGGCTTCTCATCTTCTTCCATATCTTCTATCCATAATCATAACATAGGTGACATACATTATAAACCCCCCGGGGGTCATGGCAGACTCACTGCCTGTCACTGTCTACAAGGTTTTCCTTTTTCATATTCTTTGTTATTTCTTTTTTGTGATTTGCTTGTACTCCATGACGAAGTGGGATCATTAAGTCTAATCTTCATCTCCCGTAGTTTGCCGACTCAGCCCTCATCCAGGGGCCCCCCCCCTCAATCCAGCCCCCCCCCCCCTATACCATAACTGCATCCACGTACTCTGGAGGTGAAAGATACTCCTGGTGTACAATTGTTCCTCTGTGGCAGATGTTGTCTCCTTTTTTATTTGAATAATTGTTGGCATTGAGACTGGAAATGATGTCTGTGTTATTAATCGTAAGTGATTACGACAACATTGTTCTTTCCACGCATTCAGTTCTACATCTCCAAAATATAAGGAATAGATCCACTTCCTCTGTTCTTCATAGATCTCTCTCCTGTAGGACTTTATCTCTCCCTTATGTTCTGTATCTCTCTTTCATGCTCCTATCATATGTGTGTGGGTCTTTGTCTCGTGGTGATAGAAATTTCTTCTTCTCAATTTCTCCATTTTTCCACCCAATTCTGCATTTGAAAAAGATCTTTAGAGGAGCCCAATGACCATAATATAACAGGACCCCCACAAGGAGGAAAGACCCCCGAAACTAATCACTAATAACCAATGCAGCATCCACGTCTAATCCCTAAGATGCTCATCACTAATAAGAGGAGAAACTATCTTATTGGCACAGTACACAATTTAACATCAGTGGATGATTTTACCTACAAATAGTAATTAAACGTAACAGTCGTGTATAAGCGACAAGGGTGGTACATCTGATATTGGCAAACAGTCATTATGGACTGACATGATCGCCCCCACTCAGCACAAGGACTGACAACAAAGAACTGATGGAGATTAGGAAAACTAAACACCTGAAGAAACTACAAGAGGAAAACACTTCCATGATTCAGGGCATAAAGTTTATTGGTAATAATGGAAGAGATAGAAGGAGATGGGGAGGAAAGAGATAACACTATCACATAGGGAGGTCTATAGGATCATCACACTGTACACACTGATCCTGGAGGGAATGAAGGAGAATTGTAGCTTTTCTGGGATGTAACTGTGTATTTGTAAATATTATGTTATATAACAATGTATAGAGGGAACTAATGTGTCTCTATGGAAGAGAAGGCAGCGACGCAGCAGAACCTGCCCCTACATCAGAGCTAATGGTAGGATACTGCACCGGAGTAAGGGGGCGCTAGCGAGCTCATTGTTCTCTGTGAGAAGTTGTCTCTCTGCGGCAATGTGAAGTGAAATACTGGATGAGCTGTAATAAACAACATCTCCGAGAGGCTGTTATTAGTATATGGAGTCTTCTCTGCTGTGTCCATATGACCGTATAATGACTATAAATAGTCTGGAGACGCGTAAGACCCCCTTAATACTGTACAACTATATAGACAAAACCATATTTGTAGCCTTTACTGTGCATAATTGTGTATGACCTGGATAACAACTGATATGTCCACCATTCTAGACGGTTGTCACCCGCCCCTTCCCACATGGACCTGTGTGTCGCGTTCTGGAGGGTTTCCAGTATATTCCCATATTCTGCAGGATTGTGATCAGTACATGATGTTACACTGAACCTTCTCTGTTCCTATCAGTAATCTGCAGTTTTTGGTTTTTGTAGACCATTTACCAAGGACCAAGCCTCACACATTCTGCAGCCACAATGGATCCATGTTTCCAAACCGTGGAGGTGGATGAAATCACCGAGTGCTATAGGATTGTCCAGAGGCTCGGTCATGGGACCTATGGTCAGGTCCTGCTGGCACAGGACAAGATTACAGGTAAGTGCACATATAGGGATCAGAGCTCTCTGTGTGATTGTCTCCATAATTGGCAGAATTCTTATTTATTCCTCATGTAGTCGCCATCACAGTGCAGGATGATGCTGGTTACACAGCACAGAGTGCACATTGCAGTAATAGGGGAGATAGAGCAGAGTGTGAACAGGGGTTTAGCTCAGAGATCACCTCATGAGGTAAATTATCCTCACAGCTCGGCCCTTCCTCTGTGTAATGGGGTGAGGACAGGCAGAATATGACAGGGAGTAATGTGCGGACCCCCAGTCCTATCATCTACACGTTATACACGTATGTGAGGGTAGACAGCACCGGAGACGTGGCCGGGGGTCCACGCATCGGTTATATGTGTCTCCTGAGCGGCCACGTAATACCGAGCGCCTCGTGCCATCCCTGACTTGAAATCTGAGGAAATCCTGATCTGTGTGAACTGCGTCCGAACCACGGAAACATTTGCTCTGCCGTTTGCGACCTAACGTTTCCGAAGTTTCATTATTATATAAATTGGCTCATAAATATAATCCTGCATATAGTAACAGGACGGGTTATTAACCCACTGGTTACTGCCCATAGTGTGTGTGTATATATCATATAGGAGGTCAGTGAGAAGGTCCTCGGGCTGCGTCCTCTCCATACAGACCCCTTATCTCTTGTATTATACAGCAGACACCGGCTGCCAGTGATCTGTAGTGAAAAAAAGTTTTATAAAATCGAAAATTCTAATGATTTTTTTAGAACACATTAAAATACAGAAAATCAGATCGATGTTTAGTTTCTCCTTGTCCCAAAATTACCCGATCTATCAGAATATAACAATGATCGTCCCTTGTGATCCGTGTGAGTGAAAATAAAACATTCAAACATGTACAAAAGATCGGCTTTTCACCGATTTTATAAAAAAATGAAGCAAAAAGTCATCTAAAGGCCGGACTGTTCTCAAAACGGTAGAAATTTAGTTGTGATTTCGCACCGCAGATTTTTCTTTTATCAGTATTCATCCACAGCAAAACTATAGAAACATGGTGTCTTTGTGATCTAGAGATGGGAAGTCCGGCTCATTAGGCTCCGCTCACTGAGAAGAGCCGGATCTTCTGGCTCCTGAGCCGCGGCTCCCTATTAGATATATGATAGGGGACGCAGGCCAGTCATTCACCCCACTTTACTTTTATACTGATTTTATCGGGTTAAAGGGGGCGTGGTGAGCCGGTTAGGGGCGGGACTAAGTGATATGGCTCACGAAGGACACATTACTACCGTGATCTTATCCGCCTATAGAATAAAAGGGGAGGAGTCACCTGGACTGCGCTATTAAAGCCGTAAATTCAAGGCCTGCTAGAAAATGGCGCGACTGTGTTTTTTTGTTTTGTCATTTTCACCTTCTTTTGGAATTTTTTTTCCAGCTTCCTGGTAGATGCAACAGAAAGTAGGATTTGTCTCGCAGATAACTTACCCTCGGAAATTTCTGTAAATGTCATAATAAAATAGTCCTGACTTGTGGAAGGAGGGGAGTGAAAAAATGGGGAACGCAAAAAACTGAGAGCTCCCTGCTCCTTAAGGGGTTAATCTGAAAAATAATAAAAGTCGGAGATGACAGTAAGTCTCGCCGCTGTTGTGTCATATTCAGACCTATCCGGTTTCCATCGCCTCTGAATGATGAGTGAGCGCACCACTTAGGTGATATTGCCCGTTAGTCGTCACATGACCTCACAAATGATTTTGTCCGTTTAGAACCAAAGGAAGAACAACTTGTGCTCTAGTTATTTTATGCACTGTATGACGGACACGGATTTGAGGGCCACGGAAGGAAAGTCACGGTTTTGCAGCTAGAAGCTCGGAGAACGTCCACATCAGAAAGTTGTGTTAATAGGGCGACTCTTGTAAGGTCTATGGAAATTTCGAGACAGGATGGGGAGAGCGCGGTGACGAGATGGAATTTATGTAAATTGAGGATTTTAGTCCTGGAATGAATAGGAAGAAATACTTAAAATCCTCATATAAACCGAATGGAATTAATCAGGGAGACTTACGATCCACCATGTGACGTATATATGGAGAGAGCGGCAGCAGAACGCTGTGTGTATTGGGTCGTAAGCGTTTTGTATTATCTATGATAACTCCTATATAATCAGGGTAAGGGAAAGATGATCGATGAGGAACGATCCAAGTGACTCAGAACGGTGTTAGATACAATCACACAGAAGGAAAAAAACGCTGATTGAGCAAAATATTTACCCCCCGCCCTAAGAGCTTCAGCAGATGATTTCTGCCCATTTACCATCTAGTAAAATGTAACTTTCCTTGTGTAATGTTAATAAGCGGACGCTTCATGTCAATGTACAGTGCCAGTAATAATAACACTGAGACCTCTGTAGAGCACCAGGACGTTTTTTTCTTCGTTTTAATTAAATTAAATTATTTAAATTTAATTTTTTTCCCAGGTTTCACAGTAAACATTTAACCCTACATTTACTGCTATTACTACGGAAGGTAATGGGTGCAAGCAGAGCCCTCCCCAACAATGCCGTGGTGTTGCTGCATATTACAGCAAACACCCACCAGTAACACCCGCGATCGATGCTGGTGATCGCTCCCCGATTACTCCAGTTGCCATAACAGACCAGAGTATTTATCAGACACCAGACCTGTCAGACGATCTCCGTCACCTCCATAGAGAGTAATTGAGCAGAAACGACTACGTCGCCGCGCGGGTCGTCCATAGTCTACGCGGAAGCGCGAGGGGTCTCCCACAAGATAGGGCCAACTTTGCCTCATGGAAAACCCCCTTTAAGGAATATAAACTGGTTCATGAATCCCGTTCTGAATGATAAAATGTCTGACATTCCACTTGTTCTATATGTTCGAACACTTTTTAAAAGAGAACCTGAAGCTCGTGCAGTTCAAACTTGGTAGAATTAATAATCATCATCGCATCGCCCTACCACTGGACGTACACTGACGTAGAAAACCTGAGAGGCATTAGACTCCTACGCTCTAATTATCTCCTGATGTAGCCAAAATGTCATGTTATGTAACGTTAACATAGTTAAACAATTCTATAATACGGGGGCATCCTTCAGGCCGTGTTCACACATGGCGTTTCTGATTTATTTAGGCCATTTCTGTTGCATCTTTATTGAGATTTGCAACATTGGGAACAATCCATGCATTTGATGCACTGATGCGTTTCTAATGTGTTTTAAAATGCAGCAAAAACACCATGGCCGAATTATACAAAACCAGTGCAGTGTCAATATATGAGGTCCTGATTAGTGTTGCAGGGCTGAATTAGAATTGTGGCATCGGTCTTCATGAATCTGGCGCCCCCTGCTGCTCGGGGGGTGGCACCATTTGTTTTGCACTTTGTTCATGCTGCAGAATCGTGGCACACGTCGGTACTATGTGTAGTAAAAACTGAAAGAATACAAACAAACGAGTCAACATTTTTGTACCTAGGCCTGTGGCCCTGATAAGGGGACGTCCTTATGGAACTATGGAACTCTCTGCCGCAGGAGGTTGTTATGGGAGACTCTCTATGTACAGGTCGGAGGGGCATCCTGGAGGAGCACAAAATACAGGTATAGGGTAAAAACACAATTCTTTACATAATAGGTGTAGGACTGATGGCCCTGTGTTTTTATCCGATTTATCTACCATGCTACATATGTAGGATTGGAAAATGTCAATCACATTTTAACTCCACAACAGCTCGGCGGCGAGAGAAAGAAGAATGCCGGTCACACAATGTCAATGTGTTTCATTCACATCAATGAATCATGGGGATACATTGTTGCCTGTCTGGGGTAAGGTGGGAAGCTCACCCGCAGGGAGCATAGCTCATAGTGTAGCAGGAGCCAAAACAACCCTGCTGACCCCGCCCTGTTGTCTGTTGGAGGCTGATCTGGAGTAACATCATAGTGTTAGCTACTTAGATTTGTATTGTTTGCTTCAACAAATTTTTCTAATGTTTTTCTAGACATCAAAAATGAGTACAGAAAAGCCAAAATGGATAGCGGCAGGTCATTCCATAAGGGCCTGGACACAGTCATATGGAGTGATTGAACGAAATGGCAAAGCGTTGTGTATACTGTGTAATTGTGTGTCGCACATCAAGTGTCACTTTGGCATGGTTGGGGTCAAAGTGTCACGGCACTTTGACCCCAACCATAAAACTGTTGCAGAACTTGAGGAAACGGGAAAAAAAAAAGTTTTTTTGAAGGGCAATTAAGGAAACTTCACTCCCAGCATCTTAGTTTTCTAACTACCTTTCCAAAACCAATGATCTGCTGCAGCCGTTTTAAAATGTCGCTGTTAGGATGATTGAGGTATACTCGTCAGGTTGATGCCGTTCCAGTATTGGAGTACTCGGAGAGGCTGTTGCTCGGAGCAGTACTTCCCTGCATCGAGAACGAGCTTTCACTAAGGATCATTTAAGTGAAGACACCAGTGAAGAACACATTGCAGATGTCCGTACATCTCATAACTTAGCAGAAGACATAAGCACAGAACTGTGTTCTACAAAATAGTATGTGAAGAAAATATGTCACTAACACAAAGGCCTCAATATGCACCTGGGTTTATGGCCATACATGGACTCGCTAATCCCCACAAGAGACTAACTCTAGACCCCTGCCATCTAGGCACCCACCCACTGACTCCAGACCTCTGACATCCTAGCCACATCTGATCTGACTCCAGACCTCTGCCATCAAGGCCCCCCCCTCTGACTCCAGACCTCTGCCATCCTAGGCCCACCCTCTCTGACTCCCAGACCTCTGCCATCATAGGCCCCCCCTGACTCCAGATACATCTGCAATCTAGGCCACCCCCTTGATCCAGAGACCTCTGCCATCCTAGGCCCCCCCTGACTCCGACCTCTGCCATCCTAGGCCCCCTGACTCCAGGACCCCCATGAATTCCTCGCCTCCCCCCTGACTCCAGACCCCTTGCCATACAGGCCCCTGACTCAAGACCTCGCCATCCTAGGCCACCCCTGACTCAGCCTCTGACATCCTAGGACCCCCCTGAACTCCAGACCTCTGCCATCCTAGGCCACCCCCCTGACTCAGCCTCTTGCCATATAGGCCCCCCCTTGACTCCAGACCTTGCATCCAAGGCCTCCCCTGACTCCAGAACATCTGCCATACTAGGCCCCCCATGACTCCAGGGACCTATGCCATCCCCTAGGCCCCCTGACTCCAGACCTCTCCATCTAGGGCCCCCCTACTCCAGACCTTGCCATCCTAGGCCCCCCCTGAATCCAGACCTCTGCCATCCTAGGCCCCCCCTTGACTCCGACCTTGCCATCCTAGGCCAACCCCCTGAAATCCCGACTCTGCCATCCTAGGCCCCCCCTGAACTCAAGACTCTGCCATCCCTAGGCCCCCCCTGACTCAAGACCTATGCCATCTAGCCCCCCCCTGACTCAGGACCCCCCTGCCATCCTAGGCCCCCCCTGACTCAGGACCTCTGCCTCCTAGGGCCACCCTGACTCCAGACCCCTGACAATCCTAGACCCCCGACTCCAGACCTCTGCCATCCTAGGCCCCCCCTGGACTCCAGACCCCTGACATCCTAGCCCCCCCTGACTCAGGACCCCTGCCATGACTAGGCCCCCCCTGACTCCAGACCTCTGCCATCCTAGGCCCCCCCCTGACTCCAGACCTCTGCCATCCTAGGCCCCCCCTGACTCCAGACCTCTGCCATCCTAGGCCACCCCCTGACTCCAGACCTGACATCCTAGCCCCCACCCCCTGCCCATCACCCTTCTCTATGTAACATAAACCTTCCACTTTTATTGCCCCAACTATCGTAATTGAGTCTCACCATATGTATAATTGCTGTTGTAACATCCCTCAAATATTGTGTTTTTATCTCAGTGCTCCTTTGTATCCATGCCTGAGAAGGGCCTGTGGCCTGAAAGCTTGCACCAAATATAATTTTCTGGTTTTAGCCAAATAAAGGTTCTCATTCCTTAAGCACTTTTGTAGTTTTTACACAAAAGATTTTGTACAGAAGAAAAATATGTGTGAAGAACAATATGTGTAAGAACAATTGCAGATGTTTAACACGGATCATTCTCCTTTTTGAAGTTCCAGAATATTCCATGAATAAAAAAAATTGAAGAAAAGAAACAAACACGATGCACTTCCTATTTCTAATAAAATGACAACTTTCATTTGTTTCCCCTTGAAAATGCTTCGAGTCTCCCATTGACACAATGGGATCGTTATCGAGACGCAGCACTCTGCATATCGGGAAATTCACTCCATACGAGCACTCAAGCATTTAGTGCTCGCTCATCTTCAGTCTGCGTGTAATAGCTAAAACTTGGTAAGCCTCTCTCGTATGGGAGTTATCAAGCAGCCTTGTGGTTCTTGGAGAATTTTTATTCCTTGTTCCATGATTTCCATACAAGGATAAATCAGTCCCGAGTATTAAAACTGAGATTGCCACGTTAGTAGAAATAACTTTGATAGATTGGCGTCCAGCGCATGGCGAGTGAGTGGGTCACACTGACCTCTACTCCATGTGCCTGGATGAGAACATGGATATTAAAATCCCGCAGTCTTAAGCCGTACATTTACGTTCTGCTGTTGGTTGACAAACATGAGAGAGAGATGGTGAACATGGTGGCTGTGCCTAAGAGAAACAAGGAGTAGATACTTACAACGCATAACACACCAGGGAGGTGGTCCTATTACTAGTGACGGGGCCCTTCTATGGTTGAGTGCAACTTCTCTGGTTTCAGACCCCATTAATGACCGCCTGTATCGACTTTTTACGGCGCGTCACTACGGAACTTATTCTGATCGACCCTTTCATGGGCGGCGACTCAAGAAATTTTGGGCACACAAAAACGGGTCACGTGGTGGCGGTGTCGGGCTCTATGTCACAATCCCACCCGCACTAACACCCGGGATGGAGAAAAACTCGAGCTGGTGTTTTTAACCCCTTCCAAACACGCGGTCATGCTGGAGTGTCCACCATGGATCGGACCCCCCGGGTGTTGCTTACCAGGGATCCGATCCATTCTGCCGTGGCACCGGGTCCTGACGTTGTCCCTGCAGGTTCCTCCGGCTCTCCTCTCGTCGGTTTCTCGCCTGGATATGTTAATAGCGTCCGAGTTCTAAACCACATTATCGTGAGCAGGCAGTTCGAAAAACGAAGTCTGGCATGAGCTGAAAACTAACAAGAAACCAAACTTGACGTCATTCAGTTCATTGTATAATGCACCGGAAGCTACTATGTGCAAGTGAAGCAGCAGGGCGTAAAATTGCAGATCTCCTCAAAGATGTCCAAAAAATGGTAAATTTCATTCGGGCTCGGCGTCTGAATTTTTGACAATTTCAAGCCACTTTCTTGATGAGTGTTCAGCCACAGTATAATTGTCTGCTTTATGTTATAACATGTCCCGTGGGCTGAGCAGAGGGACGCGGCCCCCAGCTTTGTCACCGATTGTGGCCCGGCTCACCAACCTTATGTTTTTTTGATATGATGACAACCAGACTTTAATGACGAACAAGCAACTACAAGGTTAGGAGTCGGGCAAGGAAAACCGCAGAAAGAATGTTTGTGATATAAAAACATTGAGCAAACTCGGCAGCTGAAAATATTCCCAAATGTAAAAGACCATTAGAATATTGTACAACCTTTCCAGACAATCGACAAGTCACCGACGTCGCAATTGATTTTTAAATTACGTTGTAGCAGTTCCACAGGTGAATTTTAGTTAAAGAGATTTTGAACAGTTGCGTAAGACGGAGGCAAACGCTGCGTTTATCACTTCACACCAGATAAAGCCTGGGAAATGGAGCTTTTGGAATATTTCAAGGAACACTCGACCGGGAAATAAATTCTCTGACCTCCGCGTGAAACACTCGAAGAAAATGGAAAAGGGGATGACAAATGACAAGGTGAGACGGAAACGGCAACACACTCAGAAATATGAAATCCATTAACCCTTCACGCTACGGGGTGTTAACCTTTTCTTTGGCGTGGGCATGGGCGCCGACCATGTTTACCTGCGATCGCCGCACCCATGAATGCCATCGGGGGGACGGCGATCGGTTGCCATGGTAGCCCAAGGTGGTAGCGTCTATACCGTGGCGTCTATAGGGTTAACAGTTGGGATAGTGAGTATCGCGATCCCGGCTGTTACGGCGGGATCCCGGCTACCGCGTTCTGCCGGGGTCCCTTGGTGATCCATGGACTCAGCTTCTGAGCCTGGGCGATCGCCAGACATGATACTCCGTCAAGTGGCAGAACGGCCAGCATCCTATGACTAGAATCACCCCTCCAGGTGCGGAAAGGGTTAAAACATGGCTGGTTTCCTCCGAAAACAGCGACATACCCTGGCACTACCCCACGCCACAAAAATTATAAGGGTATCGGATATGGGAAAATAGACGAAACTGTGCACAGGCTGTGATAGATGTAGGAAGGAATAAACATTAGTAACAATAAGTAACATGTGGGTGTTCGTCCATACGTCACAGTCACAGGACACAAAGTATTCCTGGGGCACAGAGTTTGTGTCTTCTAAACTAAACTCTGAATTTCAAAGCAAAAATGTTAATTGGTCCTGCTGTGTCCTGACTTTCCTGTCCTTGGATCTCCAGGCCCCAGACAATGACGTGTGCCCTGTGGGTAATTCTCCTCTAGTGCTGGAGATCTCTATCCATTGTTACATATTACTGTTACTTTTGTATTACTATTCCTCTGTAGATTGTTTCTTATTTGCAAAAGTGTAGAAATCTGCTGATTCCCTGGATCCCTGCGGAGTGTTTATGGTCATTACCAATGACAGGTCCAGGTTTCGGCCATCACCACTCAGTCACCGCAGGAGGCCACCCACGCAAGTCCCGGACACCTCCTCGCTCTCTTCCTCTTGGCTTTATGTGCTCTAAACATGGCCCATCCCGATGTTTTTAACTACTCAGGAAACATTTCCCGATGCTAATTTTTTTTTGTTTGCAAAATAAAACTCCCTCCTGTATCAGCGTGTTACATTAGAAGTGGAGGAAGAAGTGTCCAGATTTGGAGGCGTCTACTCCCTGTTGTTACAATCAAACATTTCACTAGGAGAATGAGTTTAATATTGAGCTTTGTAACCCCGTCATCTCCGCTCCTGTTATCAATGTTACTGTCCAGGCTATTTTTTTCTGTTGTTTTTGTTAGTTTGTTTTATTTATTCACATTTGGGCTTCGTGAAGCTTTTTGCTGAATTTTTTGTTTGATATCATTTAATTTTATGATGGAGGATTGAAATATTTCGGTTTGGGTTAATGTTTTTCATTTTGTTTTTTAAATCTTTTTTTATTGTCTCTGAGAAATAGTATTTTAGCTTATTAGCCTGGGTTGGAACGCGTGTGGAATTACATTTTTTTTTTTTTTAATGGGCGGGTGACCTATTTTTTTCTTGTATTACTTTGGCTCCACAAGGGGGCACTGACCTTAATCTCTTTTATGATGCACAGTGACATGTAGGATAGTATAGTTAGTGGTGTAATTAGAACACGAGGTAAAGATGTCATCTATCTGGCAGTAAGGGTCGGGTGTAAGTCATGCAAGAATTAGGACATGTATATCCACGTCAAATCCCTTGTCCTTAGAATGTAGGGGGGTGCGGTAGATATAGATAGATATATGACAGCTACTGGTCATATCGCCAATGTAATGGAAGGTCAGGAGGTTAGTAATATAATAGTGACGGCCTGTGGTGAAACTGTGTAATACAGGCAGTCCCCGGGTTACGTACAAGATAGGGTCCGGAGGTTTGTTCTTAAGTTGAATTTGTATGTAAGTCGAAACTGTATATTTTATAATTATAGATCCAGACAAAACAAATTTTGGCCCCAGTGACAATTGGAGTTTAAACATTTTTTGCTGTAATGGGACCAAGGATTATCAATAAAGCTTCATTACAGACACTTTACAGCTGATTGTTGCAATCTGGGACATAGCAAAGCATTCAGAAAGCTTCACACAGAGGTCAGAGGGGTCTGTCTGTAACTATGGGTGTCGTTGTAAGTCGGGTGTCCTTAAGTTAGGGGACCGCCTGTAGTTGGTTTCCAGTCTCAAATCATCTCACAAGTGAACTCCGCAGCGTGTAGGGCACTTTCCTAAGCCCCAGATTCGACCCAAGTTCCCAAGTGATCTGTAGGATAACATAATTTCATAGGATATTTTATTTAATTTCCTCATCTGAGCTCTGTGCACCAGTTTCTTTTTCTACCCCTTCATCTACTGGGGATGTGGTCATTGCCTGATATGATCAGTGTTTGGCGTGTGTAGAAAGTAGGACACAAGTGCATCCGGTAGATTGAGGCCACACCTCTGGTGCCTCATTGCATAAAGATAAAACTGGATTTCCCTAAAATGATTGTAGTAAATGAAAACTGGGGAGAATCTGTTTGGGGAGCTTATAAAGAGCTCCGCCAATTCACCTATTACTTGTCGGATTATTTCGGGCCGTGGACCCCTCTAATTGTTGACGGACAGGTCGTTTTTATATTACCATGGGAAGATTCGTCATCTCTGAATATAAAATTCCATAAACTGGTCACAATTATCTCCAGGCCGTACAATGTATATACAGGCAGTCCCCGGGTTACATACAAGATAGGGACTGTAGGTTTTGTTCTTAAGTTGAATTTGTATGTAATCGGAACTGTATATTTTTATCATTGTAATCCCGCCAGAACTTTTTTGGTCTCTGCAACATTGGATTTTAAAATGTTGGGTTGTCATTAGAATCAATATTAACACTAAAGCTTCATTACAGACGCCGTGAATCTGTTATAACTGATCAATGTAGCCTAGGACTAAGTACAATAAATTCCAATATCAAAGGTCCGTTTGTAACTATGGGTCTATGTAAGTCGAGTGTTCTTAAGTAGGGGACCGCCTACATTATAGCCAAAATGCTCTTATGACAAACACTTGGATATCAAAAGATGTAGTGACAACCCCCGGGTACATACTAGAAAAACCCTGGGGTCATTTATCAAACTTTTATTTTTTTTTAGAATTTTTTAGTGCTAATTGCATCTTCTGCACCCGTTTTGTAAATTTTTGCCGCTCCAGAGTTTTACACTGTTAAACCTGATGGTGGAAATTTTTTGCACAATCTCAATGAAAAGTTAGATTTTTTTTGGTGCAAATTAACTCCAGTCTAAAGCGGGAATAGGCAAGGGGTTGCTTAAACATTTGAGATTTTTGTGCAACTTTTCAGACAAAAGTTCTTAAAGTAAGAGACTCTCAATCCTCATTTGTCAACCACTAAGATAAATCAGGCGCAAAACCTTACTGAAAAAAATCCCCAAAAATAGAAACATTTTTAGACCCCCATGTGTCTCACAGAAAGAACCACGCCCCTTCCCACTAGGACTCAACGGACATTTCTTATATTAAATCTATTTTTTTGGTTCTAATACAATCAATAGCCAAAGAAATAAGTTTTTTGGCTACTGAATATTTTTTTTTTTTTAATTTTGTTGAATTTTGTCTTGGAAAAGAGGCTCAAAATGACGATCTAGAATTTACTATTTTTTTACTCTAAAATGGGATCGAAGGAAAAATGAACCCCAAACATTTTTGTGGTTGTAAACTTTTTTGGGCACAGGGGTGGAGAGCACCAGTGGTATTTTGGGGGTAATGTAAAAAAAACTCCCTGTGGTATCAGAATTTCAGAAACTTCTGAAAAAAAAAACAACCAGAGGCATAGTTAAGATTTTGATTCCACTTTGACTATAGAATTATCATTGTTCTGGGAAAATTACCATAAAATCGCCATAAAATTTTACATTTCCAAAAAGGGTTAAAGGAGAAAATGCAAATCAAAATGTAATTTGTCAATTTTTCTTGACTACAAAAATACAGGCAGTCCCCAGGGTAAGTACAGGATCGGTTCTGTAGGTTTGTCCTTAAGTTGAATTTGTATGTAAGTCGGAACTGTATACCTTATAATTGTAGCTCCAGACAAATTTTTTTTTGGTCTCTGTGACTATTGGGTTTTAAAAATGTTGTATTGTCATAATAAACAGGGTTAGTAATAAAGCTTCATTACAGACGCCCGTGATGACTGTTACAGCTGATTATTGTATCCTGGGACTAAAGTACAGTAATTACCAACAGCCAGAGGTCCGTTTGTAACTGGGTGTCGTCTGTAAGTCGGGTGTTCTTAAGTAGGGGACTGCCTGTACCCCAAATGAGTTTGTATTCCTGTGTATGGGCACACAGCGCGTCACAGAAGGGGGGAGTAGTTTTCAGGTGCCATGACGTGTTTGCGGAGACCCTGATGAAGCACATATTATTTACCTCATTTTGTTACAAATACAGTTTCTCTACTAACCTCAAGATTCTAATTTTCATCTTCAAATAACAAGCTGCGATATCATAATTGGACTTGAGTACAGGCAGTCCCCGGGTTACATATAAGATAGTCTGTAGGTGTGTTCTTAAGTTGAGTTTGTATGTAAGTCGGAACTGTCTATTTTATCATTGTATCCCCAGCCAGAACTTTTTTGGTCTCTGTGACAATTGGTTTTTAGAAATGTTGGATTGTCATTAGAATCAGGAGTAACAATAAAGCTTCATTACAGACACCGGTGATAACTGTTACAGCTGATTATTGTAGCCTAAGGATAAAGTACAGTAATTACCAACATCCAGAGGTCCGTTTGTAACTAGGGGTCGTATGTAAGTCGAGTGTTCTTAAGTAGGGGACCGTCTGTATTATTTCAGAATTTTTAGTTAATAGGGAATATAAGATCTGATGGTAGAAACTGACAAAAATTATACATCAAAAATGGAAAGTTAGAAATGTTAAAAATTGGTATTTACAGTGAGATGTATCTGATCCTGCCTGTCTAGTAACAATGTTTGCAGATTGTTCAGAATTTTTGGATGCAAAAAATAATGAATAAAAAAAAAAAGTCACGTTTGCAAGTCATTTTCAAAAGTAAATTTTTTTGGAAGAAAGAATTTTTTTTATTTAAAAAAAAAAAAAATACTGTTACATAAAATCAATCTACTCTGTTATATGATAACATTATAAATATTAGAAGCTTACAAAAAGAATATTTTGTCAACCTCTACAGGAATTATTCATTGCTTAGTGTAAATTTTTTTAGAAATCAGTGATATACATATAGAGTAATGGTGGGTGCAGGCTTCAACAGACTGGGCTTCAGGTCACCCAACGATACATAGAAACAATGAGCAGCTCTCCAAGAAAGCTGGGTACCGTATTTTCCGGACTATAAGGTGCACCATCAATAAATGCCTGTTAGGGTTCATTCACACAGCCGTCTGCGGGGACGTACATAGACGGCAATGGCGGCGGTACGGTGCCGAACATGTGTGGCACCGATCCACACCGCACACCAGGAAAAGATAGAACATGCTCTATCTTTTGCCTGGTGTGCGGCCGTGCGCTGTTATTTCCTATGGAGGGAGGAGGGGTCATCTCCTCCTCCTCTCCAGCACGGCGGGCATACCGCGTGTGAATGCAGCCTTAAAACGTGTAGGTTCATATATAAGGTGCAGCGCAATAAATGACCAGCAGGTGGCAGACCTGTGCACAGTTCAAGGCGGCTGCAGCTCCAGGCATACGTGTCTCCAGCGTGTCACAGAGCTCCGATCTCAGAGGTATCATGGGCTGCTGGGGGTTAATGCAGGGTGATGCTGAGGGGTTAGGCTGTCTCGCTCTGCCCCTCAGCAGGGTGTTAGTCCTGTGGGGTTCCCTGTGGCTCCCTCTCTTTCCCCTGTTCATATGAAGTACGGTTCATATATAAGGCGCACCGGACTATAAGGCGCACCTTTGATTTCTGAGAAAATCAAACGATTTTTTGTGCGTCTTATAGTCCGAAAAATACAGTACAAAAGAATATGGTCCTGTTTTATTCCATTAGTGACAGCAACGTTTTGGCTCGGAGTCTTTTTCAAGCCAAATGACCAAGGCAGACATTTATACAAAAACTGACGGTCACATGACCTTACCCTGCAAATTTACATATATTTACATATAATGTGTAAAACTTGCTGATTATTCAAAAAAAGTGTCTAAAAACGTGTTTTACAAGTGAACATGAGTATGATTAGCATTAAGCCATAGATGCATGTATATGTCACTGTGAGTATAGAGGATACATTGTTCCAATTGCTACTTAGTGACAATCATGAATAAAACTCTTATTAAAGTGCTAGGTGCACGTGTGCCAGTAACACCATCGCCTAATCCAGTGAGCGACGTGTAGAAAGATTCAGTGAGCGCATGTGCAATGCAAAGCCCCAAAGGTCAGAGTGCGCATGCACGGACTCACCGGCAGCGCCATCCGGTGTAATAGCCGCAGGTTGTACATCACCCCGGCGCTATACTATTGTCTAGAATCAGCGCAGCATCGAATATACAGGTGTGAGGAGGGTGACAGGTTGTAGGCAGTGTCCCCTTCTCTACCAATCAGAGGTCATTGTAGGCTGGAGGTCACTTTTTTTGGAGAACCAGCAGGCGCCCACCACTTGATTAAAAAAATTGGAGGAAGAGGATACTGATTTGTGACTGTGATGTTATTAAACTCACGATAATCAATACAAGTCTCCGCCTTTCTTACCTACAGAGACAATCCCTGCCCCCATAGGAGAACTGGAGGGGCGGATGTGGCCCTTCTGGAGGTCCCCCCTGGGTATATTCTCACATGTTCTGAGGGAGACCGATTGAAAATCCTTCTCTTGGGGGATATTTAGACCCTGGGAGGAGATCAATTCCACAGTCGTAAGGTCTATGCGGGGGTAAAGACTCAAACCTTTTTTTTTTTTTTAGGAAAAAAAGTTTAGGAAGATTTTTTTCTTCCAAATGACATTCAGGCAAAACAACGAGAAGAACATGAGGCCCCCCCCCATTCAGCTAATCCCCCAGGATCAACAGGATTAACCGGATTGTGTACGGATTACTAAGGAAAACCCCAAATGACATCAGATTCTTCAAAACCAAAAAACACTACAAGTTCCATGTTACACTAAACTGTATCCCAATTGTGTATATTATTTATTGGGAAATAATGAAAGTTTAATAAGTGATATATTAAGTCCTGGCGGTTGTTCATGCCTTTGGGATACTGTATTGTTGTGTTTAAAACCAAAATCCATTGCGCTTCCCTATTTCAGAGCTTGGGTCTATGATCTCCAGGTCTCGAAACTCGTTCTATGTCTCTGAATTTAAAACCGCTGGTATCACCAGTGTGAACTAAGGCGAAGTGAAGTGTTTTGGGACTGTAGAGGGGTTGGAAGCTGATGAGTTTGTACTATCTGATAGATCAGTGGTGGCGAACCTATGGCACGGGTGCCAGATCTGGCACTCAGAGCCCTTTCTGTGGGCACCCGGCCTTCACCCCAACACAGAGTTTGCCAGCTATGACTCAAGGCTTTCTCCTGTGGTCAATACAGCCCAGGACGTGCCATGCTCAGCGCTATTTTAAAGCAAAATCCTTGGCTGCCAGGACTACAGGAGGAGCAGGAAGGGTTGGATAGAGATGGATTGTCATTGGAGCTCCTGCTCTGGGTCCCCTGATTCTTCCTGTTCAGGGGACCCTGGAGGGAAGCTTCAATCCAAATTTCTCCATCATCTTTCTATTGTATTGGTGAATTCAGGATGCCAATACGATTAAAACCTGTGATACTTCAGGGATCAATAAGTTACTGATGAAATTGTCATGTTGGCACTTTGTGACATATAAGTGGGTTTTGGTTGTAGCTTGGGTCTCCAAAAGGTTCGCCATCACTGTGATAGATGTTTGCAGATACATTTTTTTTTAGGAAGGTTGTTGTGCAGCCAACGTACTGGAATTTACACAAGGTACAGTCTATCAAGTGCACAATGTAACCAGTGTTACAATTCATTGTTATTTTATATTGTTTGTTGGTGGAAAAAGAATAAAAATGTTTTGTGATCTCTGTAAAGCTTCAGGATTTGCAGATCTTATGATCACACTTATAATTACCTTTGTGGTGTAACCGAGTTGGATTATGTTCTGTTTCCAAAAAAAAGGAGCTTGGTTTTTAAGATACGTGCTATGATGTCATCTTGAAAGAGCCATGGAGTATATTTACCAATGATATTAGTTATCTGTCTAGATTCTTTACAGAGGTTACCGGATTTTGTGCTTTAGAGGTTCCTGGACATTTGGTTTTATTTTCCAATAGGGTTGAATCTACTTATTTGAGATCAACAGTGATGCGTTTTTTCAGCTCACCTCTCCAGTCGATTCACTCCAGCGCACGGAACGGCATACAACCCCATGGACTTCGGGCACAAAGCCTCCAACACAAGAAAGTACCAGCGCTCCAGGAGATTTTGAAATTAAAAAATCCTTTTTATTATAATCCAAATAAAAACTTGAAATGGCACGGTACGTAGGCTATAACCGACGCGTTTCACTCATTTAGAGCTTAGTCATGGTTTTGCGTACTCCATACTATAGGAGAGCGTGTGACGTCACGGGCACGTGATATCAATCACATGATCGGACATAAACACATCCCCCTCTCACCGGGCGCGATGTAATTAAAATACTTATTCTGAAATAAGAACATAATATCATACAGGGCAAGATGATTCTGGAAATTTACATATTAGTAAGACATTCCTAATAAGAGGGAGAATATATTACATATAAATTTGGGTGATCGTTCCGAGACAAAAAACTGTGTGGAAAACAAAAACAATTGTAGTGCAAATTGAATAGCTCTGCAAACAGTAACAAAAAATGATGAGGGTTTGGAGAGAAACTATTGTAACAAATGGACATTTTAATCGTAGCATAGGATTAAGTCCTGTCGTAAATTCATACCCCTTGGCTGTGTTGTTTTAAGAACAAACATCCAATAAGTTTCCCTGCTCATAAGTTTTTTCCTATGGTCTCCCCCTCTGTCGTACTTATTTGAGAGATGTTTTATGTTCTGCTTGTTGTACTGTCCATTAAGGTTATTTATGATATAACAATCGATCTCTAATTGAGGGACATTCACACCGAAAAAAAACCGGAGAAAACGGGGCGCCCCGCGTGTAGCCGTGCTTCCAATTTTTCAGACCATAGAGACGGCTCACGCAGAGTTTGGTCCAACTAAATTTTATTTCACATTAAAATGTTTTACACTAAAAACAAATTGTTAAAGGTTTTCTTGAAAGCTTCATAGCTGCGCGTTTCGAGGTCAGAAACACGACCTCTTTATCAAGCTTATCAAGGTAAAAACACTGCACTGGATGTTCTGGCGTCCTCTTGTTCCTATAAGGGAGAAAAGGGCGCCAAAAACCTGTTCCAAAATGTTGTTACTCCGATTTTATTGTTGTCCCATTCATAAATTCCTATTGTCTTCTATGGAGTTGTCCTCAATCAACGGGAAATTGGTTCTCTGTCGCCCTCATGTGGTGAAATTTGAGTATTACATGGACTGTAACTTTACTGCCCTCGTGTGGTGAAGTTGAGGTATTGCATGAAATGACTTCTACTTGCTAGAACTGCAACTATGATCAAGCAGAGAGCGCGGGAGGTTTCTGGGGAGTCGCGGATCATTTCACCTCCATAATCATATGATTAGATGTTGCTTTATGTGGAAAGTGCTGCCCGTGGAGTTAGAGGTGACGCTTTTTTGTCCGTGTGCATTAGAAGGAGCCGCCCTGGTCCACTCGGATTGTTTTCTGTAGTGGATTCCTCTTTAGACCCTCTCTATGCTTTATCAGTCGTAATTTCCTTGGAGCTCGGAGATTCTTTAATGGTTCTCTTCTCCTATAGGTCATTTTTGGTTTTGCTGGGATCGCACGACCAAGAATTTGATCTTTTTTTTTTCTTTTTTTTTAAGAATGTTCCAGTTTTTTTCGCGAATTTTTCTAATTTCTTGGTGTTGTGAATAATATGTGGTCATAACATTTATTTTGTAGTTTTCTTGTGCATTATTGATCATTGTTCTTGGTTCTACAAGTGATTGTTGCGTTTTTGTGGCTGCTCGTCTGTAAGCCTCCTGTATTAAAGTTCTGCGGTATGATGTTTCTTTAAACCGATGTTTGAGTGTTTCTGATGGTTTTCTATAGGTTTCATCATTTTTTTTTTAATAGGAAAAAACTGACTATGGGATGTTATTGAGCCATTAAGGTTGTTATTAATGTTCTTATAGGTCCATGTTTTTCATTGCTGTGTGTAGCTGTAAAGTGTAGTCCACAGTTATTTTTGTTCAAATGCTCGAAAAAAAAAGTTGGGCTGATGTTGGAGATCCCTTCCAGATGAGGAAGAGATTATCAATGTATCTTCCATACATGATGATGTTCTCTGATCATTGGGGCTCATCCCAAATGTATTCAGTCTCAGAACACCCCATAAATAGATTCAAGTAGCTTGGTGCTACCCTGGTCCCCAGTTTTTGTAGTTGTTATGTAGGATGAATGAAAGTCCTTCCAGGAGAACATTTTGTTGAATTTTCAGGAGGCATTGGTCTTGTGTTAGGTAATATTCCACACATTTTATGCCGTTTTCATGGTTAATATTTGAGTATAAGGCAGACACATCACACGTGAGGAAGATGTATTCCTCCTGCCATTGTATTTCCTGTAGTTGTCTGATGAGTTGGGTGGAATTTGGCTGCGTAATTTGGTGACGTGTTTGTAGTATTTTGTATCGAGATACTGTGAGAAATTTATGGTCAATGAATCTGCATGATGTGCACGGCAGCTTCTTGTACCTCCCTCTATTTCCACCTGGCGTTACATGGCTGAAGAAGCTCCTGGCCCAACAAGTCAACCTCTCCCATGTACTTGTTATAGTCCAATATGCAGTCAGGCTTGGGGGTTTCTGTACTGGTACCTCACACAGGTGCAGGGGTGGTGGTGTGCCCATGTATTGTGGTTAATACAAGGACCTCTCTCTTGTCTTTGTACTTAAATCGCAATACAGAGTCGCTGCATAGTGCCCGGCTCTCCTGTACAGAGTCACTGCATAGTGCCCGGCTCTCCTGTACAGAGTGGCTGCATAGTGCCCGGCTTTCCTGTACAGAGTAGCTGCATAGTGCCCGGCTCTCCTGTACAGAGTCGCTGCATAGTGCTCGGCTCTCCTGTACAGAGTTGCTGCATAGTGCCCGGCTCTCCTGTACAGAGACACTGCATAGTGCCCGGCCCTCCTGTACAGAGTCGCTGCATAGTGCCCGGCCCTCCTGTACAGAGTGTTACACTAAACTGTATCCCAATTGTGTATATTATTTATTGGGAAATAATGAAAGTTTAATAAGTGATATATTAAGTCCTGGCGGTTGTTCATGCCTTTGGGATATGTTGTGTTTATAACAAAAATCCATTGCGCTTCCCTATTTCAGAGCTTGGGTCTATGATCTCCAGGTCTCGAAACTCTTTCTATGCCTCTGAATTTAAAACCGCTGGTATCACCAGTGTGAACTAAGGCGAAGTGAAGTGTTTTGGGACTGTAGAGGGGTTGGAAACCGATGAGTTTGTACTATCTGAGATGTTTGCAGATACATTTTTTTAGGGTGGTGGTTGTGCAGCCAACATACTGGATTTGACACAAGGTAGAGTCTTGTCAAGTGCACAATGTAACCAGTGATACAATTCATGTACTTTGTGATTTTATATTGTTTGTTGGTGGAAAAAGAATAAAAATGTTTTGTGATCTCTGTAAAGCTTCAGGATTTGCAGATCTTATGATCACACTTATAATTACCTTTGTGGTGTAACCGAGTTGGATTATGTTCTGTTTCCAAAAAAAAGACTGGGAGATGGAATGAATGGGGCCTGAAAAAGGAGCTTGGTTTTTAAAATCCGTGCTATGATGTCATCTTGAAAGAGCCATGGAATATATTTACCAGTGATATTAGTTATCTGTCTAGATTCTGTACAGAGGTTACCGGATTTTGTGCTTTAGAGGTTCCTGGACATTTGGTTTTATTTTCCGATAGGGTTGGATCTACTTATTTGAGATGTTTTATGTTCTGCTTGTTGTACTGTCCATTAAGGTTGTTTATTATATAATAATCGATCTCTAATTGAGGGGCACTCACACATGTAGGCGTGCTTCCAATTTTTCAGACCATAGAGACGGCTCACACAGAGTTTGGTCCAGCTAATTTTTATTTTACATTATAATGTTTTACAATAAAAACTAATTGTTAAAGGTTTTCTTAAAAGCTTCATAGCTGCGCTTTTCGAGGTCAAAAACACGACCTCTTTATCAAGCTTATCAAGGTAAAAACAGTGTGCTGTCTGTTCTGGCGTCCTCTTGTTCCTATAAGGGAGAAAAGGGCGCCAAAAACCAGTTCCAAAATGTTGTTACTGTGATTTGTTTATTGTTGTCCCATTCATAAATTCCTATTGTCTTCTATGGAGTTGTCTTCAATCAACGGGAAATTGGTTCTCTGTCGCCCTCATGTGGTGAGATTTGAGTATTACATGGACTGTAACTTTACCGCCCTCGTGTGGTGAAGTTGAGGTATTGCATGAAATGACTTCTACTTGCTAGAACTGCAACTATGATCAAGCAGAGAGCGCGCGAGGTTTCTGGGGAGTCGCGGATCATTTCACCTCCATAATCATATGATTAGATGTTGCTTTATGTGGAAAGTGCTGCCCGTGGAGTTAGAGGTGTTGCTTTTTTGTCCGTGTGCATTAGAAGGAGCCGCCCTGGTCCACTCGGATTGTTTTCTGTAATGGATTCCTCTTTAGACCTTCTCTTTGCTTTATCAGTCGTAATTTCCTTGGAGCTCAGAGATTCTTTAATGGTTGTCCTCTCCTATAGGTCATTTTTGGTTTTGCTGGGATCGCACGACCAAGAATCTGATCTTTTTTTTTTTTTAGAATGATACATTTTTTTCAGAGAATTTTTCTAATTTCTTGGTGTTATGAATTATATGTGATAATAAAATGTATTTTGTAGTTTTCTTGTGCATTATTGATCATTGTTCTTGGTTCTGCAAGTGATTGTTGCGTTTTTGTGGCTGCTCGTCTGTAAGCCTCCTGTATTAAAGTTCTGCGGTTATCATGTTTCTTTAAACCGATGTTTGAGTGTTTCTGATGGTTTTCTATAGGTTTCATCATTTGATCCGTTCTTTTTAATATGTAAAAACTGACTATGGGATGTTATTGAGCCATTTCTTGTTATGTTCACTTTTATAGTCCAGGTAACTGTTAACATCTGTTTTTTTATAGAAGGTTTAGTTTTGTATGTTGTTATTAATGTTCTTAGTAATGTCCAGGAATTTGATTTTTTCATTGTTCTGTGTAGATGTAAAGTGCAGCCCACAGTTATTTTTGTTCAAATGCGCAAAAAAAAAGTTGGGCTGATGTTGGAGATCCCTTCCAGATGAGGAAGAGATTATCAATGTATCTTCCATACATGATGATGTTATCTGAGCATTGGGGCTCATCCCAAATGTATTCAGTATCAAAACACCCCAAGAATAGATTTGCGTAGCTTGGTGCTACCCTGGTCCCCATGGCTGTGCCCAATTTTTGTAGTTGTTGTGTAGGATGAATGAAAGTCCTTCCAGGAGGAAATTTTGTTGAATTTTCGGGAGGTGTTGGTCTTGTGCTTGGTAATATTCCTCCTGGAATACACCCTGATGCCCTCTCACACATCTTATACATCTTCACGCCATACCTTGCCCTATTATTTGGTAGGTACTGGAGGAAATGAAGTCGCCCTTTGAAATGTTCCAGGGACTCGTCAATAGATAGGTGCCTCTCGGGGGTATACAGTTCCATAAATTTGGCCCTCAGTCTATTAGGGGCCAGACCTTATACAATGTATCATATCTGGGGTCATCTCTGGGTGGGCAGTGTGAAATGTCGGCAAAATGCGAAAACGTATGGATGGCTTCAAAGCGCATCCTGCTCATCGCCATGCGGAACATCGGGGCGTGGTACTGAAGGTCGGTGCTCCCTGATTTTTGGCTTTTTACATAACAAGTACTATGCCCCAATATTTCTCAATCTCTGCTGCACTGACGGGTCCCCCTGTCGGGTTGTGTGTAAAAAGAAGTGGGGTTTTGGGCAATATCTTGTGCAGCGTAGACATTGGTCTGGGATACAATCAGATCAATTAGGTCCTCATTTGAAAAAAACTTAAAATCCACTGTCCAAAACCTGCTGTGTCTCTGTGTATCCCCGGACTGCCAGCAACATCAGGGACCTAAGGGGCTTATTTACTGGGGTCACCCATGTGGGGTCAGAAACCCACTAGCAGACTCGGTATTGGAATGTTCTACCAGCAGATTGTAACAATCTAAACACTTTGTAGCTAATGGACCATCCAGAAGGGATCCTGTCACCAAGATTGAGCCAAGACTGTTCCCTGGGTCTAGTACGGCTGTGATGAGCCATTTTATAATGTGAACATTAAATGTTCATATGTTTTGTCCTTTGTGGAATAAAAAACTGCAATTAGAAAAATTGATAAATTCCTTAATTTACTTGAAGGGTGATAAATATAGCCCCGGTCATTAGAGCTGTAAGCAAATATTTGCCAGTTATTGACAATCACTTTTAAATTGACAAAAAATGTCATTTTGGTGCTGCATGTGTGAGCAATTAGGAATAGTCGGTCCTCATCGGGCGCAATTGAAATTCTCGGATGTGGAATGAACCCTACAGCTGGGACCATCACTCAGTGTGGCTGGAGGTGCAGAGTAGTAGATAAAGGTAGTGGTAGATGAGGAGAAAGGAAAGAGTAAAGAATATGTGATACTTCTTACTATTAAACATTTAAGGGACTTCCCCAGTGTAAAACGTTATGTGCTAAGTGCAGCAACAACAACCTATGGAGACGGGTCGGGGAGTCCTGACCGCTGAGACTCCTGTGATTGGTAAATCCCTCTTATCCGGTAACTAATAGCCTGCCTGAATAGAAACGTTTAAAATTTTGAAATTTTATTAAATATTAATTAAAAAGCTTATTTCTGAAAATAGTCTCTTGTGGATAGAGTATCCCAATTTATTCAGGCATTGGCCAATGATGAGGACTGGTGTTAGTGGTCCGTAGACGGGGTGGTAAAATTAATATACCCCCCGGCTACCGAGCTAATTGTTGGGGATCAAGTCTGGCGAGACTGATCTCTGGCATTGTAACCGGCCGTCAGCCGGTCAGTATATTGCCGGGTTTTTAAATGATAAGCTCCACCCACCGCAAAGGGATGTCCGGGGCGGGCGGTCGTCCTTGCTCGAAGTTGATTGGACAACCTTAACTTTCTTCTACATAGTAGCCGATGTCATCCCCGCCGTATTTGCTGACCCTATCGCCTGTCATCTCCAGATGACGTAGTGACGGGGAGACCGCCTCTAAGGGGCGGGGACAATGATAGTCTGGCCGAACCGCCTCATGATGATGTTGAGTCGCGAGGACGTGTCATGTGACTTTGTAGTCACGATTTGTTTACATAGAGATCTATTGATGCAGGAATAAGGAGTAAGGCAGGCGAATAGCGGAGATGATACTAATTTCAAGTGTGGCTGCCTTAATGACAAGGGAGATAAGTATACGACGGTAAAGATAAAAATCATAATTTGATGTCCATTTGAATCCTGGCAATATGGCAGCATTTGATTAGTGATGATTGTGCAATCAAAAAGCTGCATAGGGATGATATGCAGTTGTTACATTTATATTAGACGACACAAATTCTCTGTATTCGACCCCTGTACCTCTCCATAGGATCAGTACGTCATCTATAAAGCGAATCCATAACGCTATATTCTGTACCCATCTCTCCATAGTGTCACTGAAAACTACCTCTCTCTCT